>JANSTX010039440.1:0-12989 GCA_027564355.1 Penthetria funebris | reverse complement strand
GCAAGTTCTTAGGAATATTACTCGAGAAGAACCGTTGGTGTAAGTGAAAAAAATTTACACCGTCGTGGTGGTGTAGTTACTAAAGCTCTAGATTTTTGTGGCGCACACCGAGCGAGATTCAAATCCCATTGATAACAAAATTTACAATTTGTGATTCAACCCAGGTCTCACACTCTAACTCTTCAACAGCTCAAACTACTCTGATCAGGTATAGTCAAGCAACAGAGAATAAGAGTTTGTGCAATCAAAAAACGCTATCCAGTACATTAAACAAATGCTCAGAATATGTGTTATAGATGCGGCTCAGTTGAGGTGATACGATTGTGTTACATTAATCTATAAACTTTTTGTTCAAAATAAAATCTCAATCTCATAACTCATACCTAAGGAGATAAGATTGCGTCAACAATAACACAGAAATAAATAAAATAACCTGGTCTGGTGTACTACTGAAGTATTTCGTTGAGAACTATAAAATATTTGTATCACATCATTTTAAAAACAAAGTCATTAAAATTAAAAATCATAGTGACAACTAATTTAATCAGCAGTATGTAAATTAGCAAATTAACATTGAAAAAACCCGTCGAGGTAGCGCAATAGCTAAACACTAGATTAGAACGACGGTAGACCGGAGTTCAAGCCACTGTAGACAAAATTTACAAAAAAGAATTGTAAATTGTAAATTTATCACTTTGCGAATTAACCAGTAGTGGTTGAATAATAAAAATACAAATAAAAATAACAAAATTTATCTATATGGCCACAGGCTAGGTCATTAAAAGAAAAAAAGAAGAAGAACATTGAAGAAAAAACTTTACCTCTGATGATTAGCTTGTGCTTCCTTTATTTCAACTAATAACACGAATTTGAAATCAATTACTGATACAACACAAATAAACGATAATAATCACAATTATAATAATTTAAGAAATGAATGAATAATTTACAGAAAATGAAAAGATTTGAAATTTGAATAATAATTTCTGTCGTTAAACAAAAATAGAAGTGAAGTGATATGTGATTTGTGCTTAAATTATCATAATTGCAGGAAGTACTAGATTGACATTTATAAGAGTATGTTCGCCATTCAACACAGTCGTTTAATGTAATGATTGAAGGAATATAAACTATACAGCAGATGTATTCTGCGTGCTATTTCGTTAAGAATATTACAAATTTTCGGCAGCCCAATATACGCAAACGTATATAGTTTTCTGGAACGAATTTGTTATATTATTTGTAAAACAAATCTCTGTTCATTAGGCGATAAAATATACATGTCTGAATCTTACCAACCAAATTTACTTTATTATAATTTTATTTGATATGGAAAAATCTCATAAGAAATAAATTTGCATATCAATTTGCAGAATAATTCTGATAAATTTTTAAAAGTATAATCAAAATTATAACTCTACAGTCATAGTAGGCATAATATTATCGTAGTTTTATATTAATTTTATTTATTGTTAAACATATATTTATATGTACATTATTTCACTTTTGCTGAATATGTGTTATTTATCGTATTTAATCGGGTAGTACTACTGCAATTTGACATTAACTTTTCATTAATACCCGACATTAGCTTTTAGTTACGTTTATCAAAATTACTGCAGTAGAGGCGCTGTATTTCAGATAAAAAATTTAGACACGAATCGATTATCAAATCACCATATTTTATTTCTTCTTTTTTGTGTACTACAGCGTTCAACATGGGTTTCGCAAACGTATGGTATTCTCATCCAAGAAAATATGGTCAAGGCTCTAGATGCTGGTGAAATTATTTATTATTTATTAATATATACATTTAATTCTACAGAATTTCATATTTTTCTGTTGTTGACTGCTAACAAATGTCTCAATTTTATTAGGTAAAGCACGTTTTTTAAAATTACTTTTCTTTATTTTAAAGCCGAGCATGTTCCAATAGACACGGATTAATCAGAAAATATGGATTAAATATTTGTCGTCAATGTTTCAGAGAATATGCAAATGATATTGGTTTCAAAAAGGTAAGTTTTGTTTTTAAATTTTATTTTTTTTTTGTTAACATAACCTCAACGATTCTTTTTTTTTAAATAGTTGGATTAATATCGGAGCACTTAATCAACATTCATATACCACTATCAATAAAAAATTGATAAAATGAAAACATCAGATTATTTACATTAATAATATATTTCGATAGTTATTGTTTTTTTTTTAAACATTTAAATAAACTATTGGTATAAAAATGTAATCAACAGTTTTTTTTTTTGTTACAAATAGTACATAATTTATTTAATAACCAAATTTTCAGTCCATTGCTTCACTAAACCTGTATTGAAACGCTGAAAATTGGGGAATTGATTAAATTGTAGGTAATATATAAATAAATTTAATTTACCTGTGCAAATCCAGTTACTAATGCTAGTAATGATCGTTTTGGTGGTCGGCAATGTTTTTTTCCAGATTCTTGGCAACAAACATTTGGAAAACAATCCCAAGTATTATTACATGTCTTCGGATATGGATCATAAATCGAGGGTGGTGGTGGCGTACATTGTATATATCCAGTAAATGATTGAATTGCTAAAATAATAATGCATTATTTTCGCACGTATCGATAAATTACAAACATAAAAATAAATACGGTATGCCAATTGTTTAGCCACTGGAAATGGAATTGAATCAAATTCCGGTTTAGATGTTCTACAATATTTTTTTCTACCATCTGGACAGCAAATTCGTGGCCAACAATCTTGATCTGTATTGCAAGTTTGAATTTCCCAAAATAACTCTGCTAATGGTTCTGTTGGACATTTTCTTGGAATTACTCCTAAGATAACTGAATAATGAAAACGTAATTAATATATTTTATAAGATAAATAACAGGACATCAAGACATTACGAGAATGTTTTTGTTCTTCTAATGGTTTTAGAACGCCTTTTAAACATCTTTTATTACCAAATTGTTTACAACAACGATAATTTTGTCCATATTCCTTACAATCACCATGACTTTTACATAAAAATGGAAACAATTGAAATTGTAATTGCTTTGGACAATTGTAGTCGTCTATCACAGCGTTAAGTATTGTCGATGTTTTCGTTGATGCTTTAGTTGATACTTTAATCGGCGGTTTGTTTAATACTTTTGTTGATGATGTTACTGACGCTTTAGTTAAGGTTTTGGTAGATGCTAGTTTATTATTTACAGATGCTGATTTATTAATTGTTACCCTAATAGAATTTACATCACTATTTGATGATTCTATATCATCACCATTTCTTAAATCAGTTGATTTTATAGTTGTATTATTAATATCTGTTGGTTATATAAAAAAAAAAAACAATTATACATTGAAATCAAAAATAAAATAAAAATGTAATTAGAGGTGTAAACTTAAACCTTTTTTTTAATCAGTGCCGACCTCTACAAGCTTCTCAATAATTTCTTGACGAGTTTCTAAATTGTTTAGGTCAATTTCTGTATTTAATCTGTAGTTTTCTTAATTTTGTTCTGAAATTCGGTGTCTGACCATTATTTTTTTTTTGCTAAGAACCTTTGATCAAGACCATTGTTTAGACTTCTATATTATATTGTTGTTATTATAAACCCTTTCGAATTTATTTCTCATAATAATACAACCGCGATTACTTCTAAATTATGCAGAAAGTCTGTTCATAAGATGATACGTTATATGTTTTCGATTTCATTTGTCCGAGTTAGTATTTGCCTGTTCATTCAATCTTTGTCACTAAGTAAGTTATCGATATGATGATGAGTTGATGATCGCAATTATATTTGGTCACTACATTCGCCACACTTTACTGATTACTATGTATAAATTCCATACCATTGCCAATCGTAATATATCATCACTCTGGTTAACATTGCCAACACCATAATCATTATGACAAACATTATAATTAGGATTTAATTTGCAAACATGTTCATTATTTATTTAAATCGTCTCTATAATTATAGTTCGTATGTAATTAATAGAAGCGCCTGTAAAATCTATTTCATAGGTTTGCCGATAAATTATGTTTTCATGAATATATATCGAGTCCTATTTGTAAATTTTATACGAGTGAGTACAAGTGTAATATATACGCTACGTTGTAAGTTTAATCAAATTTATATTCTTACTCGTGAGGGTATTAAAGTGGTTGGTACACATTGCGAGAACTGAATCTGGATCATAATTGGAATAATTGTATCAAACAAGATTAGTTTTGAGTAAAAGATGTATAATAGATTGAATAAAGGATGAATATAGATGGAAAAGGAAAGTGACAATGCTAGTCAAGTCTGTGGCTCATGAAGTTCCGAATTAAGTATCAATAATATTCTAAAAAATTGACCTGTAATTGCACAAACGTGGGTTTGTGCAATTACAGCTCAATTTTTGTGGTGATTAAAGGTGTAGAATTGACTATATGAGTAATTCAATAAGTCATAAGCCTCTACATTACTTGAAAGCAATTATAGATCATCATATGTTCATGATTTTGTTCCCTATTATATACAAATTCAGTGTCAGAATTAGACAGGGAATGTTAGTGTTTCGGTATAATAGATGGTCATTGGATGTTCGATTCTGTGGTTAATAGATTCGCCAAATCTAATAGGGCTACTTACACATCGATTGAGAATCGTATCGGCATCACTTATTTTATTTTAAAATCTTCTTAACGTCTGCTTTATTAGTATCCCATCTATTCTTTCGATACCTGTAGCAAGGTATACTCTACGGTTACTGGATGTGTATTATATCCTCTAGATCTTCTCGCAAAGTACATAAAGAACCTTGCGTTCTTAAACACAACAAATTTAAATATAATTTATACAGTTGGAGCAAATTGAAGAGATTGAGTAATTGAATAGCCAATAATTTAAATGAATTTTCTGTGGATTTGAACACACAGGCTTACACATATTATGTAATATGTAATCAAATGAATTAAGGACGTAATAATGAGAGTTGCATATACGTTTTTTTAAGTGGCGTTCTGCGTATTATGATATCATATAAGAAGTAATATTATATTCCTTATCAATTGATTGCAGTAGTACTATTGTGTGAAGTGGTGGCCGCCCGGAACGTGTTATTTTTAATACTAACATCAATTCCACTAAGCTGTGTGCTTACAAATAACACATAACCATAAAGCATGTATATTGTACATGAGGTAAGAGGTTATAAAACAAATAACTTAAAATAAGATATGGTAAACATTATGATTATGACTATCTTACGGATAAGATTTGGAAACTAGTGGAATACTACAATAATTTTTAAACATATGATGTTGAGGTAGTGACGAATCATGAATTGAACAAAACAACCAAAAAAATCGGAAGATATTACTATATCCTATAGTGAAGTTTATCTGGAAGATGAGTAATATATGGAATCACAGTATTGAGCTTCTTGGTAATGCTAATATGTAGTTTATGCAGACAGCTAATTAACAGTCTATCACTTTATGTTTTGTTCATAGTATTTATGAATTGAATTATAATCGACACCGCATAGAATTAGGTGTGATATAACAATCAGTCAACTTTAAGCTATTGACGTCACTAACGACCTTTATCTGCTGTCACAAAATGAGGCAGACATGAGGGTGAGATTAATCATCATCATCATCTTGATATTTATTCCATATGTTGTCAACGAACAAACACTATCATATACGATTTCTCGCCAGTACCCTTACTTTACTTCATCCCAAACCACTGGTGTACTAGACTCGCAAATGACGCGGTTCTTCGTAACATTATTTTTAAGTGTATAGCTCATTCAATGTCACTTTCTTCGGTTGACAATTCTAGTTATCGCGTCTCCAGATCAGCCAGTCTCCACAAATTCTCGTTTGATATTGTATTTGGCAATATAATTTAAGTATGCGCCTGATGGACACATCTATTGACGAAAACTTGAATTTATGACAGGATGTTATTTGCCACCTTCCACAAGTTTCGCGACCATAAAATAGTACCGATAAACAATTAGTTTTAAAGATGCGCATCTTCAGATTTTTTTCGTGTACGATAATATAGGTATAATCTTGTTTATCGTGTTTAGCAAGGTGATGATACCACGCGTTAGTTCTCGTAGATACTCGTACTCGGCAATTTAATAATCAACTCATCTTTACACAATGGTCCTAATATCATCAGACAACCACACTTTCACTTGATGTGATCCAATATTGATGCAATGACATTCAAGTATATTTTCAACATTTCAGATTATACATGTGTTATCGGCGCCGGCTACCCTGCCGCTCTTTAAGTGTTTTAATGCGTATTTAATTTAACGAGGACATAGAATCCCTGAATCGTTTTGTAGCCGATCTTTAGTCAACCGCGGATTCATGTCACAATGGATATGATACAAATATGACAGAGGAATTCTCAGTATAACATATGACCCGCAAGAAAAGTATGTTGTACAAATGGTAAATGGTGTGAATAATTTGGTAGAATGTGATGTAAATCCACAAATCACAAGTTAATAATTTGGTAGAATGTGATGTAAATCCACAAATCACAAGTTTGTCACTTGCTGACATTAGGGTGGATCACCAGTCATCATCAAAGTTTTACAATTGAGAGCATATGGAGACAATGAAAAAATTGTCTACAATATCTGTCTAGCACCATCATCTCGCTATATCATCTACAACGCACTCTGGCTTCACACCCTGTATTACCCGAATGATTCGAGTCAAGTGTGTTTTTGATAATAATTCCACATGGTAACCCATAATGTAAATATATGTTCAGCAACCTCAAAAATATTATTCGGTTATATTATTCATCAGCATTTAATTAACAATTAACATTAATTGACTACATCGTGTGTTTGTTTGCAAATTTAAATTTAATTTGGTGAAGAATGTTCAAAACAAATTAATTATTTTTGGTTACCATTAAATTTGTACAATTTCCAATTTTTGTAAAATATGTACCATATGCTTTATAATTCATTTTCTATTTTTCTGATTGACTTTTGCAAATTCTGATTTAGGACCTTTGCTGCTTCTACGCAGTTAGTACCACAATCACTGCAAATACCTCTTCACGATGTAAAGCGTCGCAGCTGGTTCTAGATGTATTGCTTTGGTTGCAAAATATATAAATACTGTAATGTATGTAGTCGATGCTGTTCTTAATTTTGACAATTTTAGTAGTACAGGCCCACAGTAATCAACACCTGCTCTGGGCAGACTACTCATTAATTGAGTTTGAAATTTTGCAGCGCGTCTTACACATACGATGCACCGATGAATTTTGTTTTTTATTGTATCACACGGTTGTTCAGGACCCAATATTAATTTCCGTAAGTAAGCTGTCATTAATTGGATACCAGCATGTAATGTAATTTTATGTGCTTCATTAAATTAAAATGTGCACTTGAAGGTAATATTATGGTATGTCGTTCATTGTATGATACATCCGACATGATACTCTTAATACTTTGTTCAAGTTATCGTGTTGGTGCACCGTTTATCAAGATATTTTAAGTAGTTAGTATTGTTGTTAAGTCTGATATACAATATATTGATATATTGATATTTCTTGTCCTATCTAGTAGGTACAATCAAATACTATGACGCTGCACTTGTAAAAAGTGTGACAAACCATTGAAAAATAAATTGATTTCTGGTCAATAAAGTAATTCTTTGTTTATAATTTTACCTTAATTATCAATCCACCCTCGGGTATATGTTATATTATATAAAATCATGTGTGGCTGGTACTTTTACACAGAAAAATGCAAAAAATAAAAATAAACTCGAAATAAATTCGATTGCATCGTTAAAATTTGAAATTTGACAAACGCTTATATCATCAATAGTTCTGATATAAGTTGTGACCTTATCTGGATGCACCGCACCGTATTATAAAATATTTAATAGTTAATTTGAAAAAGGAAAAAAATATTGCTTATAAAATCGATTTAACATAAAAAAGATTAATAAATTTTTTAAAAGTATTTCAATACATCAATTAAATACATTAAACTTTCAAAAATTTCAAAATACATTTTGCTGTTGCAATAAAAAAAGCAAAAAAAAAAAAAAAGAAAGATTTTGCTCGTATATTCATTAATAGTATGTAATAGTATTATAAAATATATTCCATTAGATGAAACATAAATAAAAGTAAATTATTTAATTAAAAAGAATATTCAGATGCGAAATAAAACAATTATTATGTATTTATAGTCATTAAATGTAGTTCACAGTAATTTAATTAATAACTCATAACTAGCATTAATTACAAATATGAGTAATTAACAATTCCATTTTTTTCGAATCAACTATCTTTACTGGATGATCTTGGATTGGGTCAAGATCTTTTAAAAATCATTAAAATTTGTGTATGGTCAGTTGCAACAATAATTTATTCACAGACTATACAAATATTTAATGTTATTTTAAAACTTGTTATTTTACGAGTAATTTGAATCAATTATTTGTTGTAAAAAAATTTTTTGTCAATTAAATTAACACATTTTGGACATTTCTATTTTCAAAGCCATTACTTAATAGATTTTGACTGAAGTCTAGAATGATCCGACACGCGCGAACGAGTTCGAAAGAGTACTTTTTCGATAAAGGATTTCAAACAAATACGAGAATACTAATATAATTTTTTTTGAGAAATGCTACGTGCCAGGTGGCTTCACAGAGATTTTACAGATCTTTCGAAAAACAGTATTAAGTTCTCAATGCAAAGGGTTGTTTTTTTAAGAGGCAACACTGTTTTCTATGATTTCACAGTTCTCAGTTGTTTTGAGGTTAGTTTGGTTGGCCAATTCTTCATGAATAAACACATGCAGGAGCAAATTGTTCAAATTTATTTTGAAAAACATGGTTCAATTTTGAGAAACTAATCGGACATTACGTGTATTTCATCGTGCTTATAATCGTCCATCCGAGCGATTAATTCGAGGAACTGTGGATCGTTTTCGCAATATGTTTACACTAAACTATATAATGCGCATCCCGTAAGACGTCGTACAGTGCACACATAACAATCTATTGACGATATGCAGTGTAGTGTTGATGATGATCCAAATGTGTCAATTCGTCATCGTGCTGAACAATTAAGCTTCTGTTCATCCAGTTTATGGAAAATTTTGCGTAAAAATCTTGGTTTACGTGCTTACAAAATTCAACTTGTACAGGAATTTAAGCCACACGATCATCGCCGTATATTTATTGAATGGGCCGAAGGAAACATTGCTATTTATCCACAATTTTATTTAAAAATTTTGTTCAGTGATGAAGCACACTTTTAGTTAAATGGTTAAATGTGATAATCCACAAGCCGTTGTCGAAACACCATTACATCTAGAAAAAATCACCGTTTGGTGCGCTTTATGGACCGATGGAAACATTATATGGTTTATATGTTTTCAAAAATGATGATGGTCAGAACGTTGTAGTCAACGGTGAGCGGTACAGAGACATGATAATTAATTTTTCGTGCTTCAATTAGAAGGCATTAAGACATGTGGTTTCTCTGGGGATATGTAAGTCACATGTCTACGGCGAGAATTGAGAAACACTTGCTCGAAATCATATTCAAATATGAATGCCATAAAATTATCTGTCAAATAAAGTCAATTTCATAAAACTGAGTTATATATATTTACAAAGAAGCGTTTTATAAAATATTCTAGACTTTCGCCCAGATTGTTTGCATACATGCATATGCATATTATGTATGAAGCGAATTATAATTATTTCAGCATTGCAGTAAATTATCGTTAGGTTAACTTCAAGTACTCGTAGTCTAGAATTTTTTACTATACTTGTGGATAAACTGTGAGATGATGATGATGGGTACAATTTGCAAATATAGAATATTCAAATCAGTTAATGGATAAGTTAAGCTATATTATGCAAGCATTTTTTCGTTCTTGATATCACCATAGAGCGTCAGCACAGTTGTTAGAGGCTAATCTATTAGGATAAAATGTCTCATTTAAATCAAAATGTTGAGCGGGTATATTTTGGTCAAATAGGCATAGTACAAGGCATCGTATTTTAACTCTTTAATATACAAATTTAAGACTATTAAAATATATGGAATAGTTTGGAAATGTCCTGCATTGTTATCAAATCAACTACACACTGATATGATAATGATAATTATTGTAACATTCAATAAAATAAAAATAATTAATAAGTAGTTTTCAAACATTCTAAAATTTATGTAGTGAGTGTTTCAATCTTACCATTAATTGTGTTATGTAAATCATCATATTTTACAGAAATATTCAGCTTCGTAGGTACATTAGTAGTAGCATATATTAAAATATTATTTAAATTAATTATATTTATAAATAGTAATAATAATAATAATTTCATTTTATTATAGGTATGTGTGATAACTGTTAAGATTATAATATAAAAATCTTTTATAATATCGCATTTAATTATAACAAAGTTTTTTCTTAAAAAAAATAAATAAAATCAATTACACTACGGTTATTGGTAATCGATTTTCTTATATAATTTTTAAATTTATAGCATAAAATTGATAATACACAATCAAAACAAACATTATATAAAAATATTTACTGATAGTTAATTTCACTTTCAATGATTCAAATAATTTTAAAACTTTTAAATCTTAACGCTTATAAATACAGTTTTGACTGGCACATAAATTTAATGCGATGAAAAAGAGTAGTCAATAATTATTGTCTTAAATATAAACGAATTATTTCTGTAGGTAATTTGTAAGAGAAGGTGTAAATAAATGGGAACTTGTGTGTATACATTTTATTTAAAATGAAGCAAATGTTTTTAACTATCAATTTATCATCATCATCATCATAATGCAAATTAAAAATATCAACAAGTTTCCCACTCTAAATTTTGAATCACGATATAGACCACGGATATTGTTCATCAGTTTATTAAACAATACTCCATAACTTTCTAGAATTGCCCACATCATACTCTCATCAATTCCATTAAATAACTGTATAAAGGTAACAAATGCCAGGTACATAATGGCATTTCTCAATTTTTTTGGAGAAGCATAGTTTTCAAAGTATAACCTATAACTGGAAGACGCGTGTTATAAAATGAAGACGAAAAAATTAAAAAATATTCAAAAATGATCCCAAGTTAATATTTTTTTCCCAGTATTTTTTTCCCCGCTTCTCTTCTGCTATGGACAGATTTTAATATTTTTCTTTTTTGTATCTTCAACTTTCATTGTGTAATTACTGATATTGTTTACAAAACCAATGTTAAAACACAATTTTAACAAAGAAATATTTCAACTATTTTCCGCATATTTGCCAGGAGACAAGTGTAGCGGGCCTTACACGCGCTCCCACATAGACCCCAATGTCCCTAACTCAGTCCCAACGCGACCCTCATGCGGCGCTCAAGAAATTAAATTCTGTTAGCAATTTACTTTCGACACAACTTTTTCATGTGGATACTGTAAAGTCTCGTGTCCACTTTGTTTTTTTTTTTTTTTGTAGAGGTAGAGTTAATGACACGTAGAGAAGTGTATACACCCAGTACAGTTCTACATAAGCGCTCTTCTCACACTCTACGTGAAAGTTCTCTGGACTAAAAAACTCTATTGCGTACACGATATTTTTTGTGAATGGCAGATCTATACACATTCTCTACGCTCTACTAAACTTGTGTGATAAGTTTATTCTCTACAGTAGTAGTAGGCGTTTGTTTTTGTTCTTTTTTTCATGTGAATTGACATATTAAAAAAAATAAAATTAAATAAAATAATATTGATATTAATAATATGTGTAAATAATAATAATAATATTAATAAAATAAAAATAAAATCAATTTAAATTTTCATTTCTGTAATATTTATTTTTTTAAAACTTATTTTATTTTATTTCACTTATTTTTTATACTAACGTTATCCTTTAGGGAGTATCCACACCCTCCTTTAATGTTCAAAACAAAAAATAACTTTTTATTTGCTAGTCGTGAATTAAGTGAAAATATCCGAATATTGGACATAATGATGGCAATCTTAGCAGTACAATTGCCATGATAATATTTGTAGAAGAGTGTTATCACCCTCACAATGCGTCTATGCTGAAGAGAATCTATATGACCGTTGATTTGTTCATCATAAGTCGAAAGATTCACCTCTGAATTTTGTCGAGAAAACCAAGGGTGGTCGCCGTAGCCCCATTCCATATGCGCTTTTTGGCCACACACAAGATGTGATCATTCCATAGTAGTTTTGAATTGATCCGAGTGAATTCAGACCCGAAGAATTGCGCAGCAAATCACCATCAAATTGTATAGTTGGATCTGGAGTATTTGACATTATGCGACAAAAGACACAACTGCTTATTCGCATTGACTATTATGAGATCTCTCCATCAACAATCAGAAATTAAATTTAAATCACTGTTTAGTGTATTGTCCATATCAACGCGAAGCGACCTGACCATGAGATAGTAAGAATGATGCATAGTGCTGTCGTCAGCGTAGCTGTGAATTGAGTTCGTAGTTAGTGATAAGAGGGTCATTAATGGAAAATTAAAAATAACGTAGGAGACCCTCAATCGAATTTGAATGGCCTTCATTTGAAGCAACCCTAGGAATCGATGGACGAACGTTATTGAAATCGGTATGTGAATTTCTAATTTTCTGAATGGTCGCTCGATTAGGGTAGTTATCGATGGCGTCATTTATGATGGTTTCCAACTTGATGCGAGTGTTCCCCAGTGTTCCGTGTTGACTCCTACGTTATTTTAATTTTTTTTTAATGACCTGTTATCACTAACTGCGAGCCCAATTCACAGTTACGCTGATGGCAGCACTCTGCATCATTCTTACTATTTTGACAAAAGGCCATCCGGGGTCATGGTGGAGTCGCTTCGCGCTGATATTCTCTTAGCGGTGATTTAAATTTAATTTCTGATTGGGGACGGAGAAATCTCGTAATATTCAATGCGAATAAGACG
>JANSTX010039429.1:0-12990 GCA_027564355.1 Penthetria funebris | reverse complement strand
TATATATATGCCCATATGAGTTTAGTTAATGTGAATATTTAATAGTCACATTTAAGAATGTATTTAAACAAGCAGTCAATATTACTAGAATTTTTCTAACCTGAGATCATTGTCATCATCATCATCATCATCATCATCATGCAGTTCTTAAGTCCCTCAAACTAATGACATCAAGCTGTTCCTTCGTTCTGTCTTGCGACAGATGATTTGGGTACAAATTATTGCCAAGAAGAAAAACTGATACCATACAAATACTCTCATGGCAAAACAATGGTGACTTTCTTCCAAAAAGTCTGCCAAAGTAGTATATAGCATATTCATTTAGGTTGTAATTCAAATTTAATGTTAAAATTTCAACATTTGTAGAGACATCGAGAATATACAGCAGTATCTTGTGATGTATACAGAAAAGTTTTACTTGTTGAAAACATAATTAAATAGGCACTAGAAAGCGAACTAAATAACTATAAAAAAAGAACCAACCACATACATTATATAGTTACTTTTAACCTAAATCTAATATAGTGAAAGTTTCAAAGCCTCATATATCCCCAAACGACAAATGATACAAATTCCTTGATTTCTAATTGAAAGTTTGACCTGAAAACTGCTTTCCTGATACAATAGTAGTTCAACTCAGGTGGAGAATGGATTGGTCGACTTACATCCAGAGACTACGCATAAAAACTTAATAGTTACCATTTTTTACTCACTCATTTCACACTTCTTATATTTTCAAAGATGACTATGCAACAGCAGACAAATTTAATATGACACGAAATATGACGTATTGTGCTCTACAAAAGTCGCTGATGAATTTAGGAAAAGATGAAAAAGTATAATAATGTGCGTAATTAAATTACTTGCAAAAAAGTGTTTTAAACATCTGTATGTAAATATTCATTCAATATTATATTTGTTTAACCTAATAGCCCTCATTGAGTGTTTAACTAGAAGACAAAAAGATGTCGAGGCAATGGGTTGACTAATGCAACGCACATGTCGACAATAATAATGATGAAATTTGGCAATATTTTTCCACAACAAGAACAATGAAATTCGTGATTCGCAGTAGTGAGGACAACATAATGAATGTACATATATGCAATTGTTGCAGTACTGCAGTTTAGTGCACACCACACCAACCGAAACTAAGCAACTAAAGAAAAGATGATCAGCACCAGCATATTAGTCTCGATCACACGCCATTACTGACATATACCGTGATCGAGTTACTCAATAATATCATTCTTAGTATGACAATTTCCAAGTACATTGTAATAGCACTACTTTCAAATAGTCCAATTAGATTATTTTCTGGAATGTTAAAATGTAATGAATACGATGAGTTTTAATTGCAATTCTAGGAAAATATTGACAAGAAACAACGTTATTATGATTGATTGTGATGATATATTTTCATAATTTATTTATAAATATTATGTTTTTGAATCAAAAATTCAACAAAAACAAAAAAAAACTATATATATGTACATAATAATTATAATACTAATGACAACGATAATATTAAAAGCCATAAATAAATCAAATAACAAAAAAAAAAAAATCGTCTTTAAATTAAAGTAAATTGCCCTCTTAACATTTAAATACAAATATATTACTCGTTTCTTTTTCTTTAGTTACATTAAAAATAATTTAAATGGAATGATGATAAAAACAGACAAATTTAAACCACAATCATTTACTCAAATTTTGAACATTTTTATTCTAAACTGAATAAAAATGTCTATCTAATTTTGATTTTATTATAGGTTTTGTAAATGGCGAAAACCATGATAATGAAAAACGTCCAAATACAGACTGTAAACTTTTCCATTTAGATTGTTTAATCCATTTTGCTTCTTCTCTTTTCAATTGTTCAATTCCCTATTTAATAAAAAAAAAAAATAAATACATTTTAATTAATAAATAAGTACAAACATTTTTTTTTTTCATATTTAGAACGTACTGTTTCATCATGCCAAATTGCCGTCAATTGTGTACAAAGCATAATCATTGTAAATATTGAAAACAATAATGATTCAAATGTTAGAAATAATAATAATATAACGGTTGCGGGTGGTGTAAATGCTGAACACTGTTTCCACTCAGTTTTAATACATAATGCAAATTGATTTATTGTTAAAAACATTGCATGAATTGATATTATGGCAATATAAAACTGTAATTATATTATACTGTTTTGCATATGATCTCATATTGTTATATATTAAATTCATTTTAAAACCTACTGTAAATAATACAAAATATTTTTGATTACTTTCGCCAACACAATTATTAACCCATGGACAATGATGATCCATTTTACGTACACATCTTTTACACACACTACAATGGTGGGCACGTTCTGGTTTAATACTGCAACATTTAGGACATTTTAGAAATACTTCACCCTCTTTAAAGCCCATTTGTTGAATCATTTCTTTGGTTGCATTACCCTTTGGTACGGCTCCCTAAATTATATTTAAATAAAACATACAAAAATTGAATTAATTAATATAAATAATCTAAGAGACAAAATAATAATTGTTGATTGTAGTTAAAGTTCATATAGAAAAAAAAATATATACACATTATCCGTATAACAATTAATTAAAAAATCAATTAATAGATTAGTATCCAGCATCACAACTCCGTCAATAGCAACACCATTACTTATCTCATAAATATAAACCATAAATTAGTATACTAATATTGAACTTGAGGTTTAAAAGTCTAACATTTTACAAATTAATTTTTATAATATTTTTTTTAAAACTTAATTAAGTTATGCGAAAAATCATATTGGACAGTAGTGCTTTAAATGTTTACACATTTTAAAGAGTCACATAAATTTACAACATGTTTGACCTAATTCAAAAATTTTTGTTCTGTAAATATTACTTCTAACTTACTGGATCGGAAAACATTGTCCGCAAATGTGATGCAAACGCCAATATAGCTAATATATTAAAAATAATCATATTTACAGTACTGTATACAGGATAAGGATTTGGTATTATAATAACTGCCATAACAACAAATTCTGCATAAAATATTAAAAACCATGTTAAAATTGCACAAATTATACCACAAATATCCTAGAAAGAACAAAAAAAAAAAAAAATGGTTTATTAATTAAATTTATATTTATATGTTGTTTCGAATGGGACAGCTCACACAACAAAGGGTGTGGGCAATTTTGTACATAATATAGTCATATAATTATATACAGTTTTACCTTAATACACCAAGCTCGACCTCCACAACATCTATTATGCATATCTTTTGTTTCTTGTAATAAAACATAATCATTATAATTCATGGTTTGTTTGACAAACAATTATAATTACTGTTTTTAGTTTATTAATTATTTTTATTAATTTAATAATAGGTAAAAAAACATATTTTCTTTTTGTCGTTTTCCGTCTCTAAAAAATTATCCTCGTAATACAATTCTTGTTGTCAATAAAAAATATACTACCTAATCTATTAATCATTACTATCTACTTTGTGAAATCAAGATATCTAGATGATGATAAGAAAATTTTAAGAAAATATATTATTTTTTTTCCATTTTGGGTAGGTAAAATACAAAAAAAAACAAAAAAAAGAAAGAAAGAAAACCTACAAATAAATGAATTTTAAAAATATATGTAATACACAATATTGATTGATGATAAACTGTCAGTATGACACTTTTATTTTGTGCATCCATTTTTGAATTGCCATAATTGAATGAATTCGTTTATATATAATGTATATTCATGGAATTGTTAATTCTATAGATTAGTAATTTATGAAAGCAATTGGCTTCTTTGTTTTTTTGATTGACATCCAAATATTTTATATGTGAAATATTAAATAAAATACTATGATGATTGCGATTTCACATTACTTAATAATAAATATACACTGAAAAAGTATTTGTGTATATGTCATAATGTTAATGATAGAACTAACATTTAGGATTACTCAATCCATCTTTATCTTTCATCACTTCCATTTCGGAAATCTGAATTTATAGCTATTTTAATGATTATTTATTTCTACACACTTTCTTAAGTTTTATAATAAATATTATCGTTAGTAATTTCATAATAATTTGAATGATTCCCAATATTTTCGTTAAATAATTTACAGTGTATCAATTCAAATGTCATCCGTCTCCATATTACTATCAACTTCGTTGATCAATTTGTTTATCTTTTTTTTTTTATATTTATTATAACAATTGACCTATGTAACTTTTTAAATTTATGTTCACTTGATTATTTTACTTATGTGATTAATGTGTATGAAGAATAAACGAAAATCAGATAAATCAACAGGTTAGATAATGGAATGTTTTATTAAATTAAATAGTCAAACTATTGGAAAGGATAAAATCGCAAGGTATTATAAATCAACATTATGTTTGATTAACCGCATTTTTTGGAATTGATGGATGACAGATTTTAAAAATTGAATTTTATTTATTTTCAGATTAATTCAATATTTAAGCAGAGCTCTTTGGGATAGCATAAATATTCAACAGAACAATGAATTGAACCTGATTTTAATTGATAAACTTAAAACATTGGAATATATTTTGAGTTCATTTAGAAAATGTATGTGCGAATCCGTTATGATCGTTTTTTGTTTTCAATTACAACTTAAAATAAGTAGAATTGTGAACAAGTAGGGTAGAATTATTTCTGGAATAGAGTTCAATTTAAGCGTTTACACCACACTCACATAAATGTCCATAAATTCTAAAAACATAATTTTTAAATAGATAAGAAGAATAATATATATCTCGATAGATATCTTATGTTACATATTTTATTATGACAATGCAATCTCATCCCATTCTAATCTTTTTTTAAAAGAAAACCTCAGTTTTTCTTATCAAATTTAATACTTTTATTTTTATTTTTTTTTTTTTATTTCAGTATTACGTTTTGGTAAATGTTTTGATGTATTTTATGGATCATTAAAAACAATACACAATCCTGATGTCATATTAAAGATAACATTAACATTAAGTAAAATTGCACAATCAATATTCTTATTCTCAGATCATATTATTTGGTTGTCCAGGACTGGACTATTCAAAAATATAAATACATTAAAATGGAATGAATTTGCAAATAAATATTGGTTTCTATCAATTGTTATGAATTTATGTCGTGATTTATATGAAATTATAAAAATAATTGATTTAAATTGTGGTAATAAAATGAGAGTAAGTGGATCATCTGGTGAACGAACAGGACAAATGGTAAATAAAAATACTTGTTCAATTCGAGATTTATTAAATGCATCACATCAGGATATATTTGTGGATACAATAAAAAATGGTTGTGATTTATTTATACCTTTAACAGCATTGGGATACACAAAATTGAGTCCAAGAACAATTGGCATTTTAGGTGTTATTTCTTCTTTGGTTGGTTTAATTGCCATTGTTAAACCAGCAGCAAAATTAGTGCCAAATTAATAAAATTAATTTTTATGTTGATAAAATTTTTTTCGATTATCTTCACGTATTCAAATACTGTTGGCGATTTGTAACATATTAATCAATCATATAAATATATTATTATTTTCTAAATTAGTGATTTGATTGTTTTATAAAATATATTATGTTTTTCACACAATATTACCATAGAAAATGAGTGTTTTGCAGACTGTACTCAAGTGCACGGCTTACGATTCAATTTCCCAATTTCTTTAATGAACAATATTTTGTTTTATTGCCATTTCATTCAAAGAATGAAAAACATTTGCACCACAGGAATGAATATAGGGCGACACAAGAAAACAATATTATTAATTGAGCCTTCCAAAGCTTATTATAGTTGTCCGGTACATTTGGAATAATTCAAAAGAGTGATGGTGCGAGCACAAATTAACTAATAATAAAATAATTTTTCATCTAGGCGACAAACATTAAAGATATATTCTTTTTGACTCTGATTACACGATCAAAAGTCGATATATGTGTCAAGTTTCTGGTGCGATAAACATTAAGTTACCGTTTATCTAGTCGATCACATCGTTTGTCATCACTGAACCGCTGAGTTAATAGTCGTTAAGAACTGAATTGGACAGTTTTATACAAACCCAACCAGAATTGATGTATTTTTTAAAAGAGTGATAACAATTGTTCTTATCCGAATCCCTACGATAGATTCATCAATGACAGACCGGCGTGATACGTGTTTTAATTTATATTAGGTTAGTAATAATTCAAAATATGAGATGCATGTTAATCACAGATGAAAATTTTTCTTCTACAGTTAAACACTAACATAACTAATAGTAAATACAGAAAGCATGCTATATATAAATACAGTATATACATAAAGTGTGCGATCGATGAAAAGCGAATAAATTGACAATGTAAAATAAATTATATTTTCCATCCGAAATACCAGGGTAATAGAAGTTTTAAGAACTGTTAAAATGAAAACATACGTTGTAATTAGTGAAAACTGCGTTATGTAGGTATGACCGTAAATAAAATTAAAACATTGCCGAAATGGTTGGTAGAGAAAGTACAGTGTGTAGAGTAAAACGGCACGTGCTTAGTGACCAATTTAAAGTGTTTCCATTTGAAATACCAGGATAACAGAAGTTTTAATCAGTGTTAAAAATGGGTTGTAAAGAGTGAACAAACAAAAAGTGTGCAATCGATAGATCAAGAATTTAGTGTCATTGTAAAATAAATTATATTTTCCAATTGAAATATAATAGACATAAATAAAAAGTACGTTGTGTACAGCTTGCATAAAAAAGACAATAAATAAAAAGTTTGTGATGCAGGTGGACGGCCATAAATTAGATCAACCTTGTCGATACAGTAAGAATAAAAAGCATACAGAAATCCAATACCTTTCTAATTAAAACTTATATGATTTCCAAGTCAAGTTGTTACCGA
The DNA here is from genome assembly GCA_027564355.1 of Penthetria funebris. Classification (NCBI taxonomy): domain Eukaryota; kingdom Metazoa; phylum Arthropoda; class Insecta; order Diptera; family Pleciidae; genus Penthetria; species Penthetria funebris. Next base: position 6,065 of record JANSTX010039429.1, on the reverse strand, counting down.
TGCCCGATGCAGTGTCAGAGGTATTTACATTCGTTTACTTATCAATGATCGTTATTGAACGATGTTGATGGAAACATAATAACATGATTATATCTAAATAAAGTTTCACGCCCTAAACAATAAAAATACTCGCACATTTATTGTTTTCCTTTATTTTATTAAATTTACTTGTATAAGCTAATCACAATATAATATTCTGAATTATAAATATATTATACAATATAGATATTCTTATGAAATAAGTAAAAATTAAAATTTAAAACAAATTATAATAATAATTTTTTGTTTTATTTATAATTAAATATTGTTCCGAAATACATATAATACTACTATTTAAAATCAACACTTTGTTTTGATACCACGAGTATATTCAATCATGTCATGTAATTTTCACCAAATTAGTTAGTCAATGAAACCATAAATCAATGTCATGTAGTCAGAAAGTCGGTCAATTAAAATGACAATCAAAAAGGGCATACAGCCTATCGGTAAATTACTCAAGATTGTGGTTTAATCGATAGAATAATATAGTTTGTAGACAGGTCAAATGAATAATAATCGACAAAATTCCTGTTAGGTGAAATGATGGACACATGACATTATGACAGACAGGTGGATTGGTCTAAGCCGATAACTATATGACATGAACAAACGTGTTGACTTATGCCATGATAGAATTTCTCGTAAAACAAATTGAAGAACTAATATTAGTTACGTACGAGATATATACGTAAAATTAACAGACATATCTTGACTTTTTTCGCAACGAATGTCCTAAGTAGTTCTTATAAAATAATAACTAAAATAAATTCTACAACTTTCATTTGTCCTCATTTGATGTTGCTGCGGCATCTGCTGTTGACGAACGTGTATTTTGTTTCAATATCATTTGACCACCTTTTATTTCAATTTTACCCTGTTTTGTCATTGCGGCCACTTGTGTTTTTGTCATCAGAATTTTTTGAACCTTAACCATTTTTTCACCAATTTTCATTTCAATAATTTCGGTTTGCGGTTTTTTTGTAGTTCCTGCCAATTCATCTGTTGTTGTTGATTGTTGTGATAATTTCTCCTCTTTTGGTGTAATACTTAATGGATCTTTTTTCGTAATTGATACACCTTTTGGTAATTTATTAATCAATGTGGTCATTGAATTTGTTGATAGTTTTTTATTCGTATCCTTATATTTTTCACTATCAATACGTTTTGTTTCCATTAAATAATTCTCAACAATTGATGCAGATGACTTTTTTTTTGTATTATCATCATCACCACTAACACCACCACCACCAGCACTACTATCATTATTAGTTGTACTTTTCCTAATTTTAATTATATTACGTTGAATTAATCCTTTATTATTATTATCCAATATATCATCATTGATATCATAAACTTCAATAGCTTCACCTGTATTAATTATTGTTTCGTCACCAATTTCATTTATCTCATCAACTTGAACATTTTCATCAAGATAAAATGTATTATCAATTGATATTTCATCAGAATCTTCTTTTGTTGCTTTTGTAGCTAATTTTGCATAATTTTTCGCAATATTTGATGATGCCAAATTGTTAGTAGAACGTTTTTTTATTTGTTTTGAACTACTATCACTATTGTTATTACTATTATTATTATTTTTTTTATTGTGCATTTCACCGAGTTCTTTAATTGAATATTCCTCCAAATTATCGTCATCCATTTGTTCACAATCGATTTCTGTTTTTATAATACGTGAACGATCATCATCATCATATGCCATTTGTTCATCGACATGTTCAATATTACTGTGCGCTTGTAATTTCTCTTCCGTTGTAAATATTAAATCACAAAATTCACATGCAAATTGTTCACCATCCGTATGTGATTTTATGTGTTCGGTAACCGAATCCAAATTATCAAATTGTTCCTTACACAATGGACATATTAAATTTTGGGTGGCATGTACAGCCGAATGATAAATTAAATCATCACGTGAATTAAATATTTGTGCACAATCATAACATTTATATAGACCAGTTCCATGTTTATGTGAACGTACATGACGTGACAAATGATGTGATAGTAAATATGATTTTGGACATAAACGACATGGATACGGTCGTAAACCGGCATGTGCCGTTAAATGACGTGCCAATTTACTGGATGTTGAAAAACTCTTATCACAATGTTCACACTTAAATGGTTGTTCACGTGAATGGACAACTTCATGTCTTTCCAAACCCTGTTTGAATGCAAAACTTTTCTCACACAAACTGCATGGAAATGGACGATTTTTTTTATGTCGTTCCGTATGTTTATCCAATTCATGTTTTGATAAAAATGGACGTTCACAATATACACATAAAAATTTCGGTTCGTCTGTATGAATTTTTTCATGACGAAATAATAATGTAGAACGGGAAAATGCTTTATTGCAGACAATACATTTAAATGGTTTTTCACCTGAAAATAAAAATAATAAAAAAAAAAAACAGTTAAAACAATTCAAAGAAGTAGTAAAGGAAATTGATAAACTGACTAGTAATCAGGTGCAGCGCGTGCAGTGCACATGGAAAATTCCATTAAAACACCACAATAAAATTTGAATCAATAAAATTTGAATTTGGTGCAGAGATACTGCAAATTTAAAACAACAAATTCAATTGAGATTTACCAACTGGAAACTATATTGAATCAAAAATAGTTGCAATTGATAGATCTTTATTCACATCAACAAATGAGATTCCATTAGCATATTAATATTTTTACACCTCAAATTTAGTCTGACGCTGTTTATTTGTCATTTTCTATATAAATAACATCTAATATCAATCGAAAAACTGCATTAATTTCCATTTTCTATGCTACCACAATTAAACTCCATACAACTGACAGTACTGCAGGGAGATAAATATAGGTTGATCAGCCTACTCTATTAACTACCACATTTTACTCTATGTAATCATATTATATATTAAAAAATAAATACAAAAAATTACCTGTATGAATTAACATATGCTTGCCAAGATCATATTTACTGAAAAAACATCGATTACATAATGCACAAGAAAATTTTCTTTCACGAACATGATTTGCCATATGAATGTCCAATAGTTGTCGTAATGGAAATGAACGTTCACATGATGGACATGGAAAAACATGTGTTTCAACAGGATTAACATTTAAAATTGGATCATTTTGTGTAATCGTTGGTGAAATTGATGTACCCGAAACATTTTGATTACCTTCTGTAATTATTTCCGAAATAAATTCAATTGTACCGTCAGTTGTTTTCTGCATAATTGGTTGGGATAGTGAAATAGCATTTGATGAAGTATTTGCTTTGGTCGCATTTGACGGTGCATTTTTATTTAAAATTTTCACTTTATTTGCATTTTTATTTAAAATCAATTTTGCCGGTGTCTTATTCAATAGTTTTGGTGGTGCTGTTCCAGCGGACACTGTTTTCACATGTTCAGTTTCTACTTGTTTTAATGATACTTGTGTTGTTGGTGATGTTTTGATTAATGGTTGCTGTTTCTTTTGTGAATATGATTGTTGTTGTTGTTGTTGTTTCAGCTTTGTCGGTGTTGTTTTCTTTGTAGCAGTTTGTTCAAGTATTCGCTGACGTTTTGCTGGTATTATTTCATGTACATCATTTGAAATTGTTATCAATTGACTTGATGGTAATTCTCTTTTTATTGATAATGATGGTATGATTTTATGCTAATAATATAAATACATATAATTTAAAGTCATTTGAAGAATATAAGAAATATATTTAATAAAACAATTTTACCTTAATTAATTGTTCAGGAAATAGTGGTATTTCCAATTTTGATGGCCACGTTCCAGTCAATGGATATTGTTTCAAATTTGTATCCGATCTTTTACACATTTGCTTAAAACGATAACTATAATCCATAATTAATCGACATTCATCACAAATTGTACTGGGCATTCCATCGTTAGTAAATACCTGTAACAAATAATTAACAAATTATTGAAATAAAAATTTACAAATTATTTAATTAACTTAAATATTTTGATATGGAATCAAACAGTAGATATATATATAATTTCAAAATTGTATAAAAATAAACAATCTAATATTGATAGCTATAAAAGAACAATTATAAACACAATGAGCGTAATTTCACAAAATCTACTAGTTCTACAAAATATAAATTTTACATTACAGTTGCTACAGAACCTTGCTAAAAGCATCAATTATTTTTGGTTTTATATGTATTGAACTTCATATGATAAATGAAGTGATCGACTATCATCGAGGTTATACTCAACCCATTTCTAACTCCGCGAGCAATGCCATCGGTAAAGGCGTGTTATCGAGGGTAAAAAGATGGTGTTAATGCCGTGTCTATAGACTGATTGTAAAAACAGCTTAACAACAAATTGAGCCGTTAGGGATTTGTGCACCACTCTATTAAAATATTCAAATATATAACTGGATAATTATGATTGATCTATAGGATTCCAATATGTTAAATTTCAATTGTAGTTTGAGTTTGTTATTTAATGTTAAATGTATAATATATTAGTAAAGGAAAATTAACATCGTAATGCCGATTTATGTGCCCTTGAGATGTAAAGGACAAGATTATGATGTATTGAATTCAATGGATTCTAAAATTTCTTTTAAATTCGGATACAAATTAGGCTAATTGAGATCTAAAGTTCTAATATTATTTTATAATTGAGGAATTAGAGAGCGAAATACTAGCAAATTGAATTACAAAGTTATCTAGTTTCTGCAATATAACCGGGTTTTAGATTCATTGAATTCTACTAGATTACATTGTAAATCGTTATTGAGAGAATTGTGAACACACTTACGCACCAATACTCAACTGATGAATATTTGGTGTGCTTTAATATGTTTGGCTGGTAATTACACACATATGTCTCTAGTTTCATTAATATTCATTAGGTAAGATTCGAAATGGAATAGAATGATACACTTTAAGAAATCTGTAATACACTTGGTTCTATTTCTTATAACACTAAATGGAATCGTAATTTGACTAAAATTTTCGAGAATAAAGTCAAAATTTAAGTATCATTAAAAAAGTCATATTTACATTGAGTGCTTCAACCTAATTTTTATTCTAGTTGATAGTCTTAAGTGGCTATATAGTATAAGCCTCGTGTGCCAAGTTTTAAAAAACCTACGCTTGGCAAACTAAATAACTGAAAGATGTTAATTAAAAAGTGTACTAAAAATCAAGGATTCCGACAAATTGTTTTTTTTTTTTGTAAATAAAAATAAATTAATAGAAAATGATCTTTGATAAAGAAAGCTGTTGGTGTACAAGTAGAGAAGCTAAATTTTATCTTATATGAGGTAAATAAATAAACAAAAATTTTGAGAAATTTTAAGAAAATACATAAATTACAAATGGTTTAAGTACAAGGTAGACATTTTTACGAAATTATATTATATCGGTGTGTTGTGTATGTTCCCATTCACGATATATGCCAAACAATTTCGAATTAAAAACTTATTAACTTTATAAATATTGATAGAAATAATGTAAGCAACAAAACAATATTTAAAATAAAATACACTAGAAAAAAAGAAGGGAAAAATTCATTACCTCAATCGAGACACAAGCCATTATTTGCAGTGGCAAAGGTGCTCTCGAATTTAATCTATTCTCATTTGAATATATATTACTTAATGGTTCTTCTTGGGTCATACAAAATCGACATATTCGTTTTGTTTTTAATTCAACACTTCGTACATTATCTTCATCCATGTTTTTAGATATCTTGTGAAATGATAATTAATCGAAAAAAATAAGAAAAACTATTCCAAAAAATTGTCTTTAATTTTCTATTTGACACCACACACACAAAATGTAATAAATATACCACAAATACACGAAGTTAATGAAATCGAATGCAAAAAAGTTGTCAAAATGGTTGGCTTCGCTTGTAAAAGGTGAATTAATGGTAAATTTTATTTTCATCACCAGATGGCACAATCGTTTGTTGAGAAGTAAAGTGTAGAGTATTTTTTTGCAATATTTTAACAAAAGTGTATGAGAAAATCATTATAT
>JANSTX010039428.1:0-30087 GCA_027564355.1 Penthetria funebris | reverse complement strand
TCTGTAATAATTTTTATTATTTCAATAAATCTTTATGTGAAAATAAAATTTAAACTCTTAAACATTTTTATCATGAAGATGTATAGTGCAGAATATATCTGATGAGCACATCATTCGTGTAATTAATATTAATTTTAAAGAAAGCGTTTTTTTTATTAAAGAAAGTGGTTTTTAGTGACCGTAATATAATTATTTAATTATGGATACATTTTATTGTTTTATTTTAACTACAATAAAAAAATTGCATTGTACAGCAGTAATAATGTCAAATTTTTTGTAATAAATGCAATTTATCTATCAATAAAATACCAATTATAACACCTATTGAAACTGTTAGTCATTTGTATTATTGACACAGAACGATGCCGATTCAAAAATAATTTTATTTTTTGTAAAAGCTATTGGATATTACAATAATAGACAATTCACAACCAATATAGGATAATTAGTAGTATTGTTCAAAATATTATTAAAATTATATTTAATCAATTTGATGTCTGTGATCGGTCAAAATGATCTAATAGTAGATTCTATATAGTCTTTTTCAACACTACTATTTTGTATTATTCTTATTTCTAATCATCCATTTAATTTTTACAGATTTTCAAACACAATCAACTGGTGAAATTACGAATTATCATTATGATTTCTTTGAAAAACAACATTATGTTACAGATGCCATTACAGATAAATCAGTTACGTTTAAACATATTAATTATATAAAAGATTCATGTCATGCTTGTGGCAAACGATTTACACATATGAAATATTTTCGATATCATAGACGACATGAATGTGGTGTCAAATTTATATGTGAATATTGTAATCGAATTGTTAAAACTAAATCAGCACTTTATAATCATTTAAAAATACATGGATTAAATAATAAAAATAATTAAAATTTTAAAAACACACTATATTAATTAAAATATATGTACCTAGTCGTATTTAATAATTTAATGAAAATAAATCTTTTGATGTTGTTTAAATATCGTTTTAAAAAGAAAAAAAAAAACACACTCACACACAAATTAGCGTTGTTTTCACAATTAAAGGATCCGAGAAAAATGTGAAAACTAAAAAAAAAAGTACTGAAATATTATTTTTTTGTTAAAAAATAAACAAAAAAAATATAAACCTAAAACTTTTAATTATAAGAAAGAAGAATTTTGTATTATCGTTTAGTTTTTATATATTTTAATTAGGCAGAAAAAGAATGTCTTCCAAGTTTCTTGGTTCAGAAATTAGTGGGCATAATTTAAATGTAGGATGATAAAAATTATGGAGGCTTTGCTTTATAAAAAGAAACCAGAACCATTAAAACATTAATTTTATATATTTGTTTTTGAAATTTGTACAAGAGTATGGGGTAATATTTATAAACTTAAACTTAATGTGTCACTTTATAACGGTCATATAATAATTGTCATTGGTACTTTCAAAACAACTTAAATTAGTTGGTTCTAATTTAACTGTTCTAAAATATAATATATAAATTAGTGTTACAGACTTTTTACAAGTATCGATATATATACAATTAACTAATGTTTCAACGTGCATATAATAAAACAGACTCTGTATGATATGATATATTCCACAGCACGTTAGTGTCATGTAAATAAATTTCAATTGCTTACTCATGTAAAACTATTTAAAAGTTACAAAAAATGTACGGAATTTTATCAGAAAATGCAATTCATCTCTTGCTTAATAAAAGTGCTTTAAATTGTGTCAACTTTTTGTTTAATATAATAAATTTATAATAAATTGGTTAATGACCCCATATGCCTTAAATGTGCCCGTCATTATATAAATACTAGATATCTGCTTTAAAACAATGTTATATTTTTTTGGAGTATATATCCGTATTTCAAATTAGTAGGCAGTTTTGGTTGTCTCTAAATTGGACGTATATAGAAATCAAAATAATTTTTGTTCACATAATTTTTTTTTTTTAAAATAGAAGTTACACGATTATATTTTTTTCAGTTCTACTACTTAGTTACATATTTGGTAATTACTAAATTAGTTGCTTTTTTTTTTATTCGAAGTATGTGCTTACATAAAGGGAATCATATTTATAGCAGATGTTCAATCTGACTACAAATCGAAATCACTATGGAAAATGGAACTGTTTTATATTGAAAGTTTAAAATCCAAATTAACAAATTTATTTACGTCAATATTATCTCTTTGTTATAATGCTTAATAAATTCATATCCACACGACTTTGAAACAATTTTTTTATATTAATAATTGGGGATTTTTTTCTTTTTTTTTTTGTTTTATATCATTTTTGAATTATTAAGTTTTGTTAGTGCATGGTTTTTTTTATTTATTTTTTTTTTGTTCTGTAAGAAAATGTGTTTTTACATAATTGTTATTTTTTGATATCTTGAAAATCATCATTTTGTTTTGAATGAAAATCAATATAAAAAAAAATGACTAATCAAATGAAAAATTTATTATCTTTACAGATACAAATGATTTAAATGATGCTGACAATCTTGATAATAATTGGTATAAATCATGTGACATTTTACCAAATGGTGATATTATAAATGAAATTCCAACATTTACAATTGTAAGACAACGTAAGAAAAAAATATTAAGTGGTTTTGTCTATAGACCGATGGAGAGACGTGTTAAACGAATGCAAAAAAATACGGAAACAAATCCAAATCGTTTGTTTTGTGAATGTGGACGTCAATTTAAATATCAAAATTTATTAAATTATCATATAAAATGGGAGTGTGGTCAAGATTTAAGATTTGATTGTGATCATTGTGATCATATTTTAAAAAGTAAATCAGCACTTCATAATCATATTAAACGACATCATAAAAAACAATTAAAATATAAATATACCAAAGCTAAGTAAAACTGATTCATTTATCCATATTATATTGTGTGGAAAAGTCATAATGAGATTAGTAATCTTTAAAAATGAATTCCTTTTACAAAACAAAATCCTAATTTTAATAAAACAAAAAAATTTCTGATGGAAATTTATCAACTTTATACCAAATAGATTTAATGTTACTTTTAGTATTTCATGGATGATAAATTTTCTTCGCACATTTTTCTTGTCCAAAAATTGATAAATTTTTAAAACTTTTTCAAAAAAAAAAAAAAATTAATATTATCTTAATGGTAAATGTAAAGTCATTAAAATTTATTATAATTACGTGAACTAAGTTGACAATTAATATACTGTTATTAGTCATAAAAAAAAAAAGTCTGAGACTTAAAGTATTTACATATATAGAAATATTTTAGTTGTAAATAATAATTTTATGTAATAGCTAACACTGGACTCATCTGTATGTAAAGTTCTAGATTTTATAAAAAAATTAAACATAAATTACATTATTGTGCTTAAGCTAAACAATTAATGATAATCAGAATACGAATTAAATTTTTGATAATTAAAATACTATTATATATTATTTAACTAAATATTTATCATCATCATATTCATCATCGTGAACAAGTTACCGGTAATACCGCGTCGAGGTAAAGATGGGTTGAGTTACCTTGATAAGAATGGTGGTCATTCCACCATTCGTCACCAATTATAAAATGTGAACCAAATTTATTTATTAAAAGGTTTAAATTGACTACGTGTGTATGATAATGTATAATACGCTAATTTTAAATGAATTATAATTTATTATTGTGGATATTATAGTGAATCATATATGTTTAAAGCACTCTTTTTTTTGAAGATAGAAAAATTACTCCGAAATAATAATAATAAAAAATATTAAAAAAAAAAAAAAAACTATAAACAAATGAAAACACAAAATAATAAAATGAATATACGTATTTTATTTATTTCTGTAAAAGATCGCATGCGAAAACTGTTGTCTTCGTAATTTGTCCACAATAATAATAATAATTCTAAATTTTTTTTCTTCATTGTTTTCATAAAGCTTTACCATAAACTTTAGTGTGTGTAATATTTTTATAATTATACTAAAAAAAAATATTGAATTGAACTCACAAGTAGCCAAAGAAAAATGAAAAAAAATTTATTGTAAAATTAATTTCTCTTATTGTGTACGATATTTTCTGATGAATGAATATGTAAAATTTTAAAACTTTTTTTTTTTTAAATAATTAATATGTGTAACTTATTTTTCAGTTTTAATCGGTTTTATTTGCATTTTTTTAAACTAAACTGCCTACTTATGCCAGAAAACGTGTGTATCTTAAAGAGGCATGCTAGTCTTTTAATTTCAATTTTGTAATTCTTTCTTACAATTTATTTAGTTATTGTAGTTTTTTAGAAGGTAAATCTAAGTCATTAATATTATTAATTAAAATATGTAATTTAGTTTTTAAGAAGTTGATGATAAGATTTTCTTTTTTTAATGAAAATTTTGTGCACATAGTAGTTTTATGCTTCTATAATTTATTGTATAGAAATTAAGAAAACAAATAAATCTTTCTTGCCGCAAATTTATCTATAAATGGTAATATGTTAATTATTTTTTAAAAATTATTAAAACATTTTGCCAATGTTTTTCTTTAAAATTAATTTCATGATTAAATGATTTGAAAAATACTATAAAGGTTTCATACAAAGCTTTTAATATATACTAATTTTTAAAAAAAAATATGATTTTTTCTTTACAAAAGAAATAAAAACGAATAACCTAATTGCCATATTTATTTATTTTAGCAATTAATTAGGTGTATTAAATATGATTATATATATTAGTAATTCTGAACTGTGTACGCATTTAATGATCTGAATTTATTAAATGTACAAGAAAATAATAGCAATATGTAAACTAATTAGCAAATCATAATATTGATTATTTATTCTAACCAATTTCGAATATTTCATACACTGATAAATTATAAAAAAAAAAAATTAATGTTGCTGCCTAAATTCTGCTAGAATAATTGTATTGTACAATTTCGAACAGTTTATTTATGTCAATATAAATAAATACAAATACAATACATATTTTTTTTAATGGTATAAAATGATATATTAATTAACCTTGTACATTTAAATATAGGATTGTACTGTAATATTTGTAGTAAAAATCTGTGAATAATGCACAGTATGAGAAACAAATTAAAACATAATTTAAAATCATTTTAATATAGTTACAAAATGTCTTCATTATAGACAAATATCTCAGTTTAAGTAATTTCTAATTTAAATTGTGAACCTTCTATAGTTTTTCATTATACCAAAGCTTGTGGTTTTTCTTTTTTTTAATTTAATGCCATATAAATTTAATTTAATTTAAATAATGTGTAATTATAAATTTCATAAATTTATTATGTATTAAGTTACATGTGAAATAATTTTTTTTTTTCACCTTTTTTTATATTGAATATAAATAAATAGATTTTAGAACTTTTGAATTATTACCTTTGAAATAAACATTATTTAAATTACTAAGCGTTCTTATAACTTTTATGTTATAATATAGTAAACATATAAAATTAATATGTATATTGATATAAATAATATTTTATGTATTAATAAATATGTGTAATTAATATAATTTTGGTTTAATTAATTGAAAATTATTTGAAAATGTAAATTAAATTTTACATTATGCGGGGGCATACGAGGAATTATTTTAATTAAAATTATTAAAGAATACAATAATAGATCATCGTTCGCTCTAAATTGACAAATTGTAGGTTTTTCTTTTCGTCTTGTGCATTCATTAACCAAACATAACAATCCTGCACTATGATTTTAATAATTGCACTAAATTGTTTTTATTTTAAAAATATACTAATTTATATTAAAGTCAAGAGATTCTTTTACATTACATATTTGCAATAAATTTCATATAATTTATATACATTTATTTGTAATTTATTGATCTCAACTATTTTAATGTTTACAATAATTTTTTTTCAGATGTTAGTGTACAGTAGTATCATAACTAAATACTTCATTTGCATTGTTAAAATTTAAATTACTATGCTCATTTATCATTAAAATTAATTCATTGCAATTATTGATATCGACCAGTAATCGTCTTGTCTAATTTACGTACTGTGTAATCTCGTAATATCCTCGTACTGTGTAATCTGGTAATATCCTCTTATATTGTAAATAAAATAACAAATAGTTTGAAATAATTTTTAACTATTATAATATTATAAAATGATATATTCATAATTTAATACTAATTTACCAATATTTATTATTTTCAGATTCAACATATACTAGTGGTAATAATTGGATAATACCATTTGAATTATATTCAAGTGATGATAAAAATGCATTTAATTTACCATCAATAAAATCATCAATTGGTCAATCTACTCGTCGTTCATCTATGTATTTATTTAATAATCAATTAAGGGAATATCCATTGGATAATAATGGTGACATGTTATTGAGATTATTTTGTGAATGTGGCAGAAGTTTTAAATATAAAAATCATTTAAAATATCATAAAAGATGGGAATGTGGTAAACGTTTAGTTTGTATTTATTGTAATCATTCAACACAAACTAAACGTGCATTAAATACACATATTTTACATAAACATACAGCAACGAATAGTATTAATATTAATGTTAATGTTGAAGATAATATGATTGAGAATATTATTGAGAATATTGATTAGATTTTATTTAAAAATATTTTTATTTTAATTTTAAAATATTATTATTGGTTTTATATTATGTCTTATAATATTAAATCATTATACTATATATAATGTTCATTGGCTTTTGTATTTAACTATATTTAAAGCATAGAATTCGATGTGACTGTTGGGATAATTAATTACTTAATTAATTAATGTAACATCTAGGAACTTTGATAAATGGACATACATTTTATTAGCATGTACTTGTATTCAATTTGAATTAGTAAGCTTTGTACATAAACACGTTTCATTTTTTATAGAATTTTTTTTTTTAAATTTAATTTATAAAAATGTCCATTCTTTTTTTTATATAAAAAGCTCATCATTTTAAAATGTACTAAAATGCTATTTCCATAAATAAATTAATATCTTAAATGTTTCAATTCAGATAAGACTAATATATACTGTAAGAAATCGATCCTAAATTTTAACCTTCTCTTAATGTTCAAAATGTTTGTTTTTTTAAGTATGTTTTAAATAGTTTATTACTTACAAATTAATTTATTTTATAGATATTTGATTGGAAAACATTGTTTTTCTTTTTTATTAATTTAGTGAATGAGATAAAGTGGAACTGTCGATTTATGTACAGATAAATATTTAATATTTTTAGGGTAATTTTTATAGATTATTTAAATTTAATTTATTATTATAGTGTTAAGAGGTAATAATTAAATAATGCGATGTAATTTATGCATTCCATTTAGAATTAATAATTTTTTGTTATTCTTTGTTTTTTTTCAAAACTTATATTTACTTAAATTTATTAGAAATGTAATAATATTAAAATAGAAAATGTATCGAATTTTTTTATTTTATTATGAACTATAACAGTCCCTATGTTATGTATGTTGAATGGCAGGATATATGTATAAAAATATATAACTATCATTAAGAAAAATTTAAATAATGTAAAGATTGAACCATTGAATATATTATTTTGCGTTTTCGCTGTATTTGTGAATTTCTACACCATAATGAATGAACACCGACTAAATCTATATGAAAAACTTAAACCATAAGTATAATTTAGTATGAATATTTGCTAAAGTGAAATCAATATTTCAAAATATTTATCGATGACATGTTTTTTTTTAATTAGATAGAATTAATATCTTTTTAAAAAGACAAAAATCTTTCTGAAAAGACAATCCTCATATAAATATCAATATATATCAAAAGTAGCGACTAATTTGGACACCTAGAGTATACACGAGTAATTATTGAAATCATAAGCTTATTAATCCTCAATGATAGTTTGTACATATAATGTGGTATTAAAAACAAAAAAAAAAAAATTTAGAAATAATTAATTTAATTAAATAATTATTGATAAGAATGTAATTAAAAGCTATTTAATATTTAAAATAAATTAAAATTGCACTTACATAAGTGATTATGTAAAATATCGTATTTTATTTGTCTGGAATATTTCATTTGAAACAAATTGGAAATGATTTTAAATAAAAACATTTTTAATGTACATACATTTATATTTACACACTTTCTACTATTTTAATAAATAATTTAACCTAGGCATGATTAAAATTTTTGCTAAGAAATGAATAAAAAAAAATATTTTTCAAAATATCATTTCATTAAATTTATTTTAAATAAATACTAAATAAAATATAGATTTTGATAGAGCAGAGCTTCTAGCAAATACACAATTTTACTAACATAATGTATTTTATTAATTTAATTATATTACACTTATTAATATATAAAGTTGTTAATTAATCACGTATTTAAAATCATTTTGAGAAATTATTATTATTAGTTACATGTAGGCATTTTCTGATATCATTGTGTTGTAATTTAATCAATTTAACAATGAAAACAATTTTTTTTTATTAATCAAGAATGTGGGATACATACTTTTGAATGTTTTATATTTTATTGAATTAATTTATTTCATTTATAAAATTATTAAATTTGAGTAAACCATTAAAACTGTATCTTTGCTAAGTTATACTCTATTTAATAAATAGGGCAGCAACAAAGATATAATTTTAGTAACATAATGCAGACTTATTAATTTTATTGAAAAAATGCATTAACCTACGAAAATATATGATTAATTACGTATTTAATTAATTTTTTTTTTTTTTGGCATCTTATAATACAATTAATGAAAACATAAAAATTATTTTTAAAATTCTATTAAAAATGCAAATCACAATAATATGGTAATTGTCTTATATTTTATTAAATTAATAACTTAATAATTATACTAGTAAAACTGTGTGTCTTTGCTAAGACAATATTCTTAAAAACACTAAATAAGAAATGAGTTTAATAGAGCAGCTGCTAGCAAAGACCCAGTTTTACTTATTAAAAAATTAATTTAAAAATTATAACAGTTACAAATAAAATAAATTCTAATCTTAATTTATTGTTATTCATTTATTCTATTTAACAATAAAAATAATTTTTAAAATTAATTAAAAATACGTGATACAAACCATTAATTGCAATATATTTTATTAAGTTAATGAATTTAATTTTTAATATTAATAAGTTGAATTATACCAGTTAAAATGTGTCTCTGCTAGAAGTTACTATGCTAAAATATGATATTGATAAGAAATAACTACAGAAGCATTTATTTTTAAATGGTAAAGCCATTATTTTTTTTTTTTGTTCATTTTGTTTTAATTTATTTCTTTGGTAAACTTTATTAAATAATCTGTACAAATGTATATATATAATATATATATTATTAAATTAAAATATAATAATAACATATTTTTAATTAATTGCACTAATTTATTAACATTATTTCTGAATTATATACTATGTATAACACTGTGAATATTTTATTAATTAATTTATAATTTTTTTAATATTTACTTTTTTTTTTTTTTTCATTGTAGGATATTATCCAATTTGGTATCCACCGTCAATGCATTATTTAGGTGATGATAGTTTAAATAATCCACATTTTAGGGTAAAATTACCAAAGAAAATTAGAACTCGAACATATAAGCCAAATATTAATAAGAAGCGACAATACATTCGAAGGAGTCAACCTATGGATAATTTGAATAACATTCAATTTGATGCATCAATTAAGGAAGATACAAATATATCGGAATCTTCAATAATTGGTAGATATTTTTGTGAATGTGGAAGAAATTATAAACATAATCGTCATTTAAATTATCATTTACGATGGGAATGTGGTAAAGAATTAAGATGTAAATATTGTCATCATATTAGTCAAACAAAACGTGCGTTAGTTCATCATATGGAAAAACATGAAATTAATAAATTTAATGTGTTTAATGCTAATTATACTAACTAATTGATATTTATTATTAATATGCAACATTTGTGTCTAAATATTTAATTAAGTTATTAAATTTTAAATTTCATATGGTCTGAAAGAAAATTTAGATATACATTTTGTTGTATATTCAAAATTATGCCTCAGCATGTGAGTGTAGTATATAAAGGTCAATAGTAGTTATTCATAAAAAAATTAATGCAATAAAGAGAAATTTAATATAAGTCTTCAATTTTACCATCAATTTTATCAATTATAGATAATTTATTGTATCCTAGTACAATGATATAAACACTATTGTTATTAACCTACCATATTCATTACATTTAATACTTTCAAAATATTAATCAAGCATTATGTGTCAAATTCTGCAATTAATTATTATTTTCTTAATTATCATCATTTAAAAATTATATTGAATTTCACCAATAAGTATATACATAGTTTCAATATATATTATTTTAATATATCCCTTATATAATTTCAATTACGATAATATTTACATAATACAAGTTAAGAAATTATGCACTGGTGTAATTCATTGTTGTAACAACTTCATTTTTTATTTTAAATTAAATACATATGAATTTATCATGTGGAAATATATTGGGCAGGAATTACGATAGTTGAACTTATAATTTTCTTTAATCAGCACAATTTGTCTTTTTGTTTTTTGTTTACATAGAAAGTTTGAAAGGTTTTAACAGTACCTTGACTTATATTTGATGTTTTTTTGCAAAAGTCCATTGCAGAATAAATATGAAAATTTAACATATTACATATATATAACATTTATACGCGCGAATCTATAATTCCTTTCGAATGATTATTATACACATTCTTTTACATATATTTTTTCTAAAATAATATTTTTAAATTTTGATACGAATTGAATTATAATTTAATTTTTAGTTTTTTAAATAGAATAATCTAACTTCTTGTTTTTTTTTCAATTTTATTTATAATTTACTTAAAAATGCATTTAAATTTATATTAAAATACTATTATATAATATATATATATCTTCAATCTTAACTTCATCATCTTCAGCATAAGTTTTATATTTATTTAATTGAGCAGTCTACATTAACAATGAACGATTTTAATAAATCGTCGTATCAAAACTGTTATAAAATTCGTTAATTCTTGCAAAATTTAGTACAATTGTACAAGTACTAATAAATTTCATATAATTAATTAATTTATCCGTATATTAAATCTTTTAAATTGATTAATTATATACAATGCATGATGTTAACAATGTAATATTATGATACATTAGTTTGTTTGTTATTAAAATCAATTTATAACAGTTGTTGATATACAATATGTATTGTATTTTCTAATATTGTTCCAAGCGCACGCTTAACAAAATTTGACGATGCAGTTAAGATGAGATATTAATTTAATTTACGTCAGTTTTATTAAAATAGTTAATATATTGTACTCAACTCATGTGAATAAAACTACCTTCCTTTTAATTTATTTGCTATTCATAATTTGCAACTAAATATTTTCTTTATTTTTTTTTTTCTTTAATTATAAGTTTAATTTTTTTAATAATACTATATATTAAAAATAATATTAAAATAAATGTCAATATTTTTTAGACTTTGTTTTTTTATATTACTAAATTATATTTATTGTACTTAAATATATTATTCATTTTAAATGAAAATCAATTTACTTTCGAAATAATAGTAAACATTTTTATATTACCTGAGCGCTATACGGAATGCTGCTGGTCTTAATCAGATATCAACTTTAAACAAATCTTCGACAGTATCGAACTATGATGGGAATAATAATTGAAAACTATGATTATTGGAATGGCATTGAATTAACTATTCACTGCGGTATGCCATCAACGATATCACAATATATTACGTGACAAAAATTATCATTTAATAGACTGGTACTAGTGGTAGGATGTCGAGTGAAAGAATGGTTGAAATTATGATGATGAAGAAGAGAATACGATTTACATTTTATTTTATAGTAATGGAAAAATTCTTAATGGTTATGATGTTAATTTTTAATGAGTTACATCATTCAATTTATATTTAAAAGCCATAATCTTGTTCATTTGGTGACAATATATTTTACCAGAGTAAAAAGAATTCACAAAGAAACCATATATTTCAGAGGACTGATATTCCTGTATATAAATAAATTAGATAACTGTCAGTAAAACGGTGAAAAACATTTCTGATCTAAATTCGTATTTAAAGAGTGACCCTTTGTTTATTTTTTAATTGGACGAATTCATTTAAAACTGATTGGCATGAAGAGGCAACCATGAACTACTAATTACATTTTTATGTTATTATTAAACTTTTTAATGGAAATATGATGCAACGTTTCGATAATGATCAATATGCCAATAACACATTCGCTGACGCCTTAAAATAAGTGAAAGTGAAAATGTTCTTGATTTTATTAGTTATAAACGGAAATAATAGATTGACTACGGAAGCCATACGTAGAATAAAACTAATAACACCAATCCGTATTAGATCTATAGACGACAATACGGTTAACTGCACCAAATAAGTATAAAAAGGAATTAACGTATTTTTTTTTTTAAAAACTGGTCACAATGTATTTCAGCAAAATGAATAGAATTTACCTTTTGATGAAGATAAATTAACCGCAAATTGTTTAATTAATTCTAAGATTTAGTTATCTCAAAAGATATAAATCAATAAAGTGCTTTTCAGATCTGCAGAATAAAATCGAATATTTAATTGCTCTGCGATTGATAATCAAATTATGAATATATGTAAGAACTGGTGTGGTATTAACTTACTAAATAGTAAAAATAAGTTATTACTTTTATTGTGTACGATATGATCTATTGACTGTGTCAAAATCGATTATTTAAAAGGAACAGGCTGGTGTAGTTGGTTAAAACAAAGATTAATATGTAAGAATTAAAGGTGTTATGAAACACAATAGATGATGGTGCTGAAACATGTGTCATATTTCGTAAACAGAAGGTTCAACAAATGTTTAAAATGCTAAATAGATGTTAAGTAATATAATATTCACCCGATTTACCAGAAATCGCCAATTTTTTGTTTTCATATACGAACTAGTGTATGTAACTATCTAGGTGACATATTACGAATAAAATTAAATAAAAAAGATATACTCTCACTTGCTTTCAATTTGGTTAGGTAACTTACTATTAGTAAGAAAATTATTATTGAATGTGTAAACGTTGTAACCTAAAATATATTTAAGAGCCTGTGCTCAACTATATAAAACAAGATTTAAACGTAATATAAAAATAAGTTTTTAATTCAATTTGTATCATACAGTACACTACGTAGATCAATGCATCCAAGAAGCATAATTAATTCTTGACATATAGTAGGTACACTTCAAATCATAATCATTATTTTCAAAGGGATGCATGGTGGCACGGTTGGCTTTTTTGATAGTTTTTAAATAGATTTATAAAGCAAAATGTGCATTTGAACCCTGGATGGTAAGGCAAAAATACGCTTTCTTGATTACAGTAGTATAAAACTTAGATTCCAAACGAACTGCTCGAATGTCTATACAGTGAACGAATTCCAAACGTCACCACTATGTTTTTTCACATTTAAATTAATATTAACATATCATAAACAAGTATGCATCATTATTATATGACTATAATGAAATGGTCTATAAGACTGACTAATATATCTTGAGGTCGCTCAGCTTATATATGCTTACCACTTTGCTGTATCACCGGAAACACAATCACAGTATATATAAGTTTTATGGTGTGTGATCATGGCCCAAAATATAGGTATTATTTGTCATCTTTGCTTCCTCGAACTAGATACCTACAGATTTATCATACACCGCTTTCCAGAAATTTTCTAATGTTTAAATGATCAATATAACATGTTTTACTGTACATTAGAAACTAATGTAGTGTTTCAGTTGTTGACATTTGATGTTATATGTGTGAACGAGAACGACAAATTAATATGTCCTTTGAGGCGTTTTATACGGCATATATTTAAACTGTGCTGTTGATATATAGAATAAATTCATGTTTTAGTTCTAAATTAATATATTTTGTTCTGATATAATCGATTATTTGTTGATGGCATGTATTTTCTTTATGGAAGTAATCTTTGTTACTAACAGCTTGTGATTCTGATGATGGAATGAATTGTACTTACTCGTAGAATTAGAAATTTTAAATTAATTATAACTATATTTGTTGACTATAGTTTTTTTTAATGATACTCATTCATATATTTATTGTTAAATTGTAAATAAATTAATATTTAAATTAATTCTTTACAGGTGCAACATCTTGTCAATCATTGATTTCACAAGATTTACGTAAGTGCAACAAGTCAGTAAAAATACCAAAGTTAAAAGTACGAATATTTCATAAAATAAAAAATGAAAATGGAAAATGTTCTCATGTTGTGCCAAGAAAATTGCAACACAAAAAGAAAAAGAAATAAATTAAATACACTTTTTTCATTTAATTTTTCTATGTCCTTTAATTAATTAATTGTTCAAATTCAAATTGAAATTCATATATTATATAAAAATCTTTTATTTCATGAAGCTTTGTAGTTAAAATACATTACTAACCAATTGTGATTCGTAACCATTTAAAATGTGACATTGTACACATGGTGACCTATTATAATGTGTTATTGAAGAGAAGAATATGCCAAGGGCTGATACTGTCTGAATAAGGACTGTGACTGCGGAACAAGGTTCAATAAAAACCATTTTATAGTCAAGCTATAATTACTTGTTCAAGTAATAAAAATCGAGCATTGTTATTTGATAAACGGAAAGTGGTAATTTTTTTTTCTCGGAAAGATTTCGAATATCAAATCGAAAACTGTATGTGTATTGACGTCAATGCAATGAATTTAATTTATAACATGTGAATTAGAATTATTTAAATTTGGTTCGAAGAGAACAGTAACTACGAGTAGATACATAAAGTTATATCTCCTCAGATTTTATTATACGACATTATGTTCCATTTTCTGTTTAGAATGGCGATACTTGATATTGTTAGCTGCTATTTTATAGGATCCATTACATAATAGCATTTGTATATAATCTAATTTTTGTGTTATTTTCAATATGTTAGTATTAACAGATATACCTGGAATTTTGAAATAATCATCTTAAACTTTACGCCCCCAAGAGCATATAGGACGACATTACTACGTTACATCAAACGTGAATTCGTATAACTATTATTGAAATTTACAAGGTAGAAAAAATATATATTTTTCAAATACTTCAAATGGTTAAGTAGATTTTAATATTTAATTTTGTCACTTTGACAGCTTAAAAACTGTAATACCATTATTTAGATCAATTCACAATAATTAAATTCTAATTCATTTTATCAGATTTAATTATTTATTTTCTTTTGTTTAAATTTTAATAACATTTGAGACAATTACTTTAGTATATGTTTCACCCTTATATATATACAAATGTATTATGAAACCACAATAAATTTTGCTTACATATTTCCTTTTCTTATTTTCCATTTTAGATACAAATAAACAAATAGAATTCATTTCGTGGATGAAATTAAAGAATTCAACAAAATATAAGATTGTCAAAAAAATTGAACCAACCTATAATTTAGATATTCAGGATAATTCAAGTGGTGGCACATTACAAGTTCCGAAAATTATTCGACGAAGTGTTGCTGTTGAAAATTCACCATTATATGCATCACGTTATTTTTGTGAGTGTGGTCGATCATTTGCGGAAACAAAATTATTAACGTATCACATGAGATGGGATTGTGGTAAAGAAGGAAAATTTAAATGTAATTTTTGTCCATATTCATCGAAGAGAAAATTTTCAATTAGTCATCATATGTCAAAACATCATCAAATAATTTAAAATTTAAAATAATTTAAATTTTTGTATTCAATTAGAATTTATTGACCTGACTTTTTAAGTTTGAATAATTTGTCACTTATGTTAAAATTTGAAAGTATTATTAAAATCCACTTTATTTGAAATTATTTTGTCTTTATTTTTATTACTATTTTCGAAAACATCCGAAAACATTGTGTGATAACTGTTTAATTTTATAGCAATGATATATAATAGAAAATGATGACACTCTTTATTGTAACTAGAATGCTGTGAATGATGATGACCAGGTCTTAGATGAATATTATATATGAAAATTTCGAAGTTCATTGTTTTTTGGTACATGTTGTACATGTTTCATTAACTGTATTATTCATTGATGACAGTATATGGAGTAACTGGATTGCCACTAATCTTCATCATCATCTAATTCTTTACGCCCTAAGGATGCATAGGGCAGCATAAAAATGTTAATTTACTATTTCTAATAACATCAAATTTGAACTCAAATAACCATAATTTTAATTTACCAACTGGATCAATCATAATTATCCAACTATATATTTTAATATTTCAGAATAGTGGTGCATAAATCTACGTAAAGTTTGGTCTTCAGATATTTCATCAAACAGGTGACGAACGCGACATATTTTCAGTCTTGATCACATTATACTGACATATCGTGATCGAGCTACAGTTGACACCGCGTGGAGTCTTTGTTAAGCTTCTGTAGTAATTTCATGAAACTTTTGAATCTGTTCTTAAGACCTTGTTGGAAACTTTGACGAAGAAATTATTTAATTTTGGAATGAAAGTTTTTTACTTTGTTTTTGTCTATATGTAAAAGAAATCAAAAGATTTGAAAATTATGAGTTTGAAGCTTTATTAAAGCAACGAAAAAAGAAATAAATAATTGTAATTTGAATGTTTTATTTATAATAACAAACAATATGATGTTTTTATTTCATGATATTAATTAAATAAACTGTCATTAAGTATAATCTCATATAATATTTATTAGCTAATTTGTTTGAATCAGCGATACAGGAGGTTCGGAAAAAAATGTGTAAATTAGCTATATTTTGTGTGGTAACCTACTGTGAAGGATTTAATGTTTACTTATGTACAAATTATTACTAATAAACATTTTCCAATTTTATTGAGAACTTCGTTTTAGCTCAAATAGTTTCTGTTGATTCAGTTGCATTATGAATTAGTAGAATGGTCACACCATCTAAAATAATACCAACTTCACTGGTATGATACAATGTTTTACCTATATATATTGACATTTCTTCGTTTCCACCGAATCTCGATTAGTTCAATAATGTTGAGTTTATGTATGTTATCTGTTTGTGTCACCAGCATCATTTGCGTTAGTTCACACTTAGTTTTACAATTCCAGATTATAATTTAAGATTATTTTATACAAATGTCGTCAGCGTATTCCCATCCAATCCGAGACAATTTGTAGACGTTTCATGTGTATTTAAAAAGGTTTTTCAGTGCTTGTTGGCTACCTTAGTTTATGGAATTGGTGTTAGTTCCAAATAAGTGCTTGTTTTTCAATAATTGAAGATATACATCTTTGGTTGCGACCTATTGTTGTGTATAATAAAAATCAATTAAATAATAAATTTCACTATTGTTTACTTTGTTTTAAATGTGTTTTTACATGATTTCTGATGAATTTTGTGTAATTGCGTTTTTCTTCCAACTGGAATTGTACTGAATAATTCAGTCGAGTTATAAATAAATTTCTAGATTCATAATTTATGAGATATGACATATATTCTCGCTCCTTAACCTTAAATACACCCCATAAATTATGATATATACTGTGATCGTGTTGTCATTGACAATTGTAAATATGGGTTTAATACCTATTCGTAAATATTGGTTGATCACTTCAACATTTAAATAAAAAATAATCTTCCAGATAATAACTTTAAAATTTACTAGCGTATAGCATTACTATAATACAGTTTACTATTTAATTAAGAAGGAAACTAGAACATCTATAATATATTAATGATATTAACTTTGTATTTTATTTTATTTAATTTAATTAATATATTAATAATTTATATAAATATTATATGTCAAATCTTTTACATGAAAATGGTATTGAAATTTGATGTCGTTGAAGTGAATGTCTTTGATAATTATAGAATCTTGGTGATTTATATTCACATAGACTACATTGATAATTGCTTGTCTTCAATGTAAATGGACAATGAGAATTTATGTGAATTGTGATACTTCCTCTTAACATTTGTTTCTTACAATATGGGCATTCGGCATATTTTGGTGCTGTTGAATTGAAACCACCTGAAATATAGAAATTAATTAAATAACAAAAAGTTCTTTTGATTTAAATTAGAAGAAATAATAAAATCATATACGCACATAAAAAGCACACGACATCTAATTAATGAAAAAACAATGATAGTCAATAAAATTAAATTAAATAAAAAGACAATTATATCATTTCTTTTATTATTATAAATATATTCTTCAAACGTTTTTTCTTACAATTTTTCCTATAATATTGTAATAAAATTTCAAAAAGTTTCATATCCAGATTCAAGATTCTAGATTTTAAACTAACTAAAAATCTTATACTATAATTTTCCTAAAAAAAAAATAAAGAAAATTCACATTAATACTTTGAAAATAATTTAATATTACATGTGATACTTAGTTCTAGCAGTCAATGTATTATCTACCATATCAGAACGGCATTATAATATCCAAATCAAATATATTACTTGTGGTTGAATCAAATGTAGTCTAAAATAATGCTAAAGCTATTGATAATAAAATTAATTAAAGGCCTGTAATCCTCATACAATAACAGACTGATTGAAAATGAATCAAATGTATGCGATCTTAATATAACAAATCGGTGACAAATGGAGGTTACTTAACCAATCTTTACCTCCACAGCGTGTAAATCGATTACGATATAAGCCACTATTATCGAGGTTAAACAGATGGTGTTAATGTCATGCTTGTCGACACTAGTTGGAAATAAAAAACATCTGAACAACTAATGGGTAATGATTGAATCAGTATTTTCCAGTTGGTCAATTTTAATTATATTGTATTTATATGAGTTCACATTTGATGTTATAATTAGAAACGACAAATTATTATCATAATGTTCGCGCCTTGGACGCGTAAAGGTTAAGATGATGATGAATATAAGAAATAAAATATGCTTCACAATATTTCGTTATTATGATTTAAGTTAAAAATTTTTATGGAACCATATCTTTCAGAAGAGGTGCTAGACTGAACTGTACATCTAAATTTAATAAAAATTTCTTTGTTCCAATTGCCTTTGCGTTTTAAATTTTCGATTAAATTTCAATTATCAAATATTCAATCATTTGATTTAAATATTTAACTAATTATAGATGGTAATTTTATTATTGTATAAATGTACATATGGTAAAAATGTATGCCAGAAGTAAAATCCATAAGTGCACATCTCTGGTAATACCCACATAATGATGTGCCATATTATTGCATGATAGCGATAAAATATGCTTCGGCCATTACATTACTAAACAGATTATCTCTAAAAAAATGCGATGAGAAATGTTCTGCAAATATTCGATATAATATTATTCATATGTTGTAAATTCTGTTTTCGATTACAGATTAATACATAAATTTAAAAATTAAATTGGTGGCATCATTATCGCTTTCACTCCGTCACAAATATATTGCAATGTACATATTTCTATATTACTAAATATGGTATAATCAGTTTTCTGAATTCCCTGGACAAGGTTTCGAATTGAAGATTTTACAGATTTCATGCTATTGTTTCCACTTCAGAACATTTTTATATTTTTTTTTTTCTGTAATAACAACCACATCAACTACGAATTGTTAAATATTAATTCTTCTAACACCACAGAGTTTTACTTCAGGATGATTACATCAATAGTTACATATGTAGATTTATTGAATTGTTATTTCGAATTTGGTGTGAATACGTATAAAGAAGTAGTTGTCATTGTTCAAGTGCTATGAGCATGCAGATATAATATATTTCAACTTCTGTTAATATTAATGTGACATTAATTAATTTAAATTACCTTTTTGTTAATGATAAATCGAAAGCAAAGATCTCTTTGTTTGTTAAAATCATTCTTAGAGTATTCATATACACTACAAGTAGAGGTAGTGAAAATTAAGTAGAGTATATTAATAAATAAATATGTTTCTTCGCTATCATGTTCATATTTTCTCAGAAATCGACATTAATTTTGTGTAATCTATTATTTCATTCAAGTTAAATGTCTCATATGTTACTGTACTCAATGTGGGCATCAGTGCTACATGTTTATTATCCTACAATTTGACTCTAATAATTGCTTTATACAGAAATGTATACAAATCAATGTGTTCTATAATTTTTTGGAAATAAAAGCAGTAAAATTTAAAACTTCTTTTCATTAGCATTATCAATTTCAAACATGAATGATATTTTTTTGATATTGTAAATATCCTTAAGTACAAGTGAGGAGTATAATATAATACGATGTATGTAAATATTTTGATATCATTAAGAGTTTATATATGAATACAGACATCAAATCCTAAGTTGCAGATTAACAAAATTAAAGGAAAAAATAGATTTTATCCTTTAGGAAATATATTTAATAATAAACATAATCTTAAATATAAACAATTTATCAATTTATTGGAATAACTGTGTAAAGTAAACTATAGTCGATCATAGTGCAAAACAATGAATTTATTGTATGAAAAACAGTAACAATTTTGACCAATATAATTTCTTTCATCCCAAGCCATTTGAACTTAATTTGTTTCAAATATTGAACATTTTTTATAATAAAAAGTTTCTGTTTTTGAGTAAAAAAGAACTAAAAAAACTACTCGTATTCGTATATAATTCTATGCAATCACTTTAAATTCTATTATTTGACATATCAACATTCAACACTAGAACAATTTTGCAAAAAAAAACTTATCGTTTTTTAATATGGCCATGATGGACTTTGTTAATTTAAATGTACAACTACACTGTTAAAGATATATTTCTCAAATTCTTGGAATATTTATTATATAGTATTGTGCAGTAGGTATGAAAATATACCGACAACAAACTAATATTTGACAATAAATCAATTTAAGACATACATGTATAGTTTATTTTCCTTCTCTCAAATCAACATATAGACATTCTGTATAACTTCAAAAATCAAATTCTAATTCTCTGTGTTGTTATTAATTTAATTAAATTATTGGTGACCTATACCGTGAAACAGGATATTATTTCATTCATCAGCGAAAGTAATTAGGATGTTTATAAAAATAAATGTCACAAAAACTTATCGCATACCTTTGTTTTTCACGCTGCTATATATATTTATTGACGAGACGTAACTAATAGCGCACTAAACGGCTCAAAATGAAGAAAAAAACGTTACATTAAAATTTAATCGTCACAAAGTTTAAATATTGAAAGCACGTTCATAATAAATGGAAGTGTTGATCATGATTATGATATTAATGTTTACTATCATGCTGAAAATATTAATAAATGCTGAATATGATGAATCATATGATAAACATAGATATAAATTCAAAGCAAAAAATTAGTTAAGTATCCGCATAAACATAATCCAAATCATGTTTTTGAAATTATGAGTCCATAAATACAGAATCCGTTTTTCTAGACAAGAATTCAAAATACTAACTACTATATATAATGAATTATATATTATTCGATTTTCGGGATATACGATATATAAAAATGTTTACCTGAAAGCATTTCAAATATCTGAATTTTCAATTTGGGATAGGTGATCGCTTGTACATATGTCGTTTCTAAATAGCCTCAGTAAAATAAATTTTACTGTGTGCCGTCACAACTATCATTTTTTTCTCCGGAGTTAATCAATAAATCCTGCTCGGTAGTAAGGTGAGCGGTGTTTTAGTGTCAGAACTGAAAAATGTAAACAAATATTGGAATATATGGCCAATCATATACATAATTTCATTTTATTCATTTAATTAAATTTAAATGTGATTATTTAATTTAAAAATTAATAAAAACATATAATTTATTTACAATCATACTATTTTAATTCATTTATATTAAATGTTTAATCAATGCATAAAACTTACTCTGACAAATTACCTATTAGTTAATAAAGAAATGTTAAATGAAGTCAAATTTTACTGAGGTAAAAGTCACGTGGTTTCATTTTAATTGAGTTGACTATGACAGACTATAGTTAAAAAATATGAATGCAACACAATTGGTAACGATAATGCATAAGTGAAATATTGCGTGCCTATGTTGTTAAACGATAAGATTAAAAAAAAAAAAATCAATATTTTGTTTTGGTAAATTATTGACATTAAAAATGGTAACATTATTTCATATTTATTTAAAATATTTTTGTGTAAATTATGTGTATTATTTGTTCTATTAAATTTAAAGATGAAATACAAAATCATTTGAGAATAACTTTGGTATGCCATAAACATAATAAAATGTATGCATGTATAAATTTAAATTGGAGGTTATAAAATAGTTCAGAAAATATTGTAGGTTATGTTACTTGTTTATAGCAGCTCAAATAGAACTTTATTTAAGGTAATCAAATCGATATTTTATGAAAATAATTTCAATTAATTTTTCAAACCCAATCAATAAAGTAAAAATTACCATCAAAATTTAATTCATCTTCGATTTTGATACACTTAACCTTGTTACGATATACAGATTTTCTATAGTATTTATTTGAATGGAAAACAAAGACTATAGGTCTGCATAAATATAAAAATTATGATTTTTAAAATTCATAAACTCATATTTTATCAACTGTATATAAATTAGTTTGTGTTCATTTAATTAAAATGTAATAATAATGAAGTAAAATGAAATAATAAGAAATCAATTAAAGTTCAATTACTCGTCACTATAATATACTTCAATGGCGAAAAATGAACTTATATCTATCATTTAATTTGTCAACAACAAAACAAGGGGTTCTGATGGTTACTCAAATAGAATCATTAGAAGATCGTGAAAATTAAATATATATGGTTTTTATGTGCCTTATTTAATCAAATGTTTCATTATGCTTACCACTTCTCTTTCATGGAGAGTGGTAACGGTTGTTCCTATACTTAAACACGTAAAAAATCCTTCACTAGTCGGCAACTATACAGACCTATATCTCGCTATTATCAGTTTTGTTGGAAATTTATCACTAACATGCTGATAGAATTTTCTGTAATCGATATTCCTTTCAGACTCTCAAATGAACGGTAGTGCTTCACTAGTCATGCACTCGTAAACATGTTATATACAATCATAATGTCAATTTAAAAACCGGTAATAATTGCTGCGGCTCGGATTGCTAAAAGGCTTTTTATACTGTATTAACAGATTAATTTTTAAGCTAATATACATACATATGCATTCAATCCTCAATCTTTAAGCAGTAAAATCTACAAACTCCCTTACGTAGAGGTTATTTTGGGTTCGTATTAGTGGCTCTATGTCCGATTTATACTGTATATCTGCCGGGGTGATACAGGAATCCATATCCGCAGCAATCCTATTCACACTCTACATTGCTGACCTGTCATCTTTTTTGCTTTAAAGATATAATTCTATCACATCCAAATCGTCAAAAATTGCATACGCAGACGATATTCTCTTACTTTTACCACATGCTAATCTATCTATTACAACTGAGCTCATGAATC
Organism: Penthetria funebris; assembly: GCA_027564355.1. Taxonomy (NCBI): domain Eukaryota; kingdom Metazoa; phylum Arthropoda; class Insecta; order Diptera; family Pleciidae; genus Penthetria; species Penthetria funebris. The sequence goes on along the minus strand of JANSTX010039428.1, from coordinate 6,510 downwards.
TTGATCTAAAGACCATATACGGCTGGATGACCTCTTTTGAACATTAAATTATTCTTAAAGAAATGTTAAGCAATATAATTCAGGAGCACTGACCCACCGGAATAATAGTTTAATTGCACCGATTTTTAAAAAAAACTACTAAACTTTGAAAAAAAAAATTAAAATGCTATGTTATAAACAATTGACATAGACCGCTAATGTTATACGCATTTTAAACTTGTTCCTCAATATCATCGCACCAAATGGAGAAAATCAACACTCCGATTAATAACAGGTGCAAGGAGGCCAAGAGTAGAATACAGATACATCAGCAATCGTCGAATATATCGTGTTGCTAGTATAGCAACTTTATATCGTTATGCATATATTATGCATTAATTGAATACATATGGTATTATAATTAAAATATGCAACTGGTCCTTGTCTTTGATCTCGTCAACTTTCTACGAAAACAAAATCTTTCATCTCTTATCGAAACGATTAATCAGCTATACTTCCTAAGATTACACTTATTAACCATATATGTCAAATAAGAATGCTTTCCTCATATATTTCTCACCTTAAATTGGTAGATTGTATCCGAATTTTAATTTGAATAAACGTCTTTGATGGAATAGCAATGAATGGAGGGAATCACATATGTTTAAGTGTACCTCCAACATTGGCATATTAACTAATATGTTGACCACACGGTCGAGTCACCGTTATTGGTGTGACGTACTTAGGCTATTATCTTTTCTTCTTTACCTCTCCTTTTATGATTAATTTTAGTTCCTCTACCAACAGAATTGTTTTTTTTGTAATCCTATTTTTCCAGTTTTAGTCCAAATTTACTTCTAACTTCCTCCTCACAGTCTATATTACCGTCAACAAAGTAACTGGTAATGGCAATTGATTTTGTGTGCACTAAGTATCTGGGATCAATGCACTGTAACCCTTAAAATTGTTACTTATCAGAAATTGTAATTTTCTAAATGTGAATATTATGTAATATAGGATTTGTGAATATTGAATTTTGAAACTCAATTTCTTATTACATTTTCAGATTTTCTGGTCCAAGTAAACAATTATTCTTAAAAGATTTTATCTAATTTTTCTTCACAGTCAAGCATGTTCATAAACTAATCGTATAAGCTATAGAAACTGACAGCCTGATTGATGTAAAGTAACATCAAAACGTTTAAGAACATATACATTACTAACTTTTTAGTTGTTTTTTTTTTTTTTTTAGAAATCTTTTGGAGCTATTTTAATTTGTTAAAGACTTTAAATATGTATGTATATTTTATGCAATGAAAACTGCATCGAAAGCATTTATAAAAAATAACAATAAATCGTTTTTGCATAGCAAATGTTGATTTCAAAATGATGTTTAAAAATGCACAAACCTGCAACGTCGTGGTAGCATAATGGCTAGACTTATATGATTCTAGAGGTGAGTTTGAATCTCATTGTATGGACAAAATTTACTTAACTATTCCTTTCCTAATGAATGTGCTGCGGATAAAATAATATCATCAATCTTTTATTTGGAATTGTAGGTTATTATATTACTGACATAACAGATGATAATAAATAAGTGCACATTCTGAGTACCGTATTCAATAAAATGAATATAAAAAGGTCAATATCCTAAACAAGTGTACTCAAATGTTTGAAAAAAAAACAAAAAATGTTTTATAAGACTTGTGTCACTATGTGTAGAATAAGCATCTGAGACCGATGCGCTGTAATTTACATTTAAATTGTTATATTTAAGAAATTTTTGTTGTACAAATATCATGTAATAAAAGGATTTTTGAATTGAACAAGTAATGACTTTCTATTGAGTGATTGAGGGATAACATTACAGTTGAACCCAAAATTGTAAGAAAATCTTTTTAATCAAAAGCTATTTAAGAATTATCAAATTCTTTGAAAATCTATATGACACTTGCAGAGATAGTTTTAAGCTAATAAATGATTGTTTATCGCTTTTTTCTGTATATACCAAATGTATACTATTAAATAAAAACATTTTAAACGAAATGCATTTAATATTTAGTTTTTTTTTTAAAAGTAACCAAAAGTGAGAATTTACTAAAAAAAATGTTTTTTAATTTCTTTTCCAGATTCGTTATTTCATAAGCTAACACCAAGAAAACCAAACCGCAGATCCTATGCTGCTGTACAATATTATTTTTGTTCCTTAGGTTGTGGCAAGTATTATCAAAGTCATGGTGCAATGATAAGACATGCCAGACTTGGATGTGATACACAGAGAAATTTTCAATGTAGAATCTGTCAATTTTCATTTAAACATAAACATCATTTACAAAGTCATTGTCGATCGTTTCTGAGGTGTCGAAGAGGCTGCTAAAATATGTCAAAAAATGTTCGTTACGTTAAATGTATAATGCCAATTTAAAAATAAAAATAGAGTTACTGATAATTTTGTGTTTTTTTTTTGCTTTATGTTTAAAATTTATATATACTGTCGAAGTGGTTCACAATAATCAGTTGAATCTAGTGTATAAAATACGTGCACTAAGTTGGTCAGATGTATCATAGATGAATGCGCTGGTTTATGCTACAGATCGTTCACATATTAATGGTGTGAAACTTGTACAGTTTCATATGCTGTATTTCACATACTAACCGTACATCATAGGAAACTTCGATAGTTTCATTTGCTGTACGTTAGTGGAATAGATATACAAAGGTATTTACGTTTATTTTGTTAACTGATAATTATCGAATAATATAATATATTATATATATTGTAAACTTTTGCACAATAATCGGTTGTACAAATTTAACGTTGTATATATACATGTTATGTCGATTCAGTTTGAAAAATGTATTAGCAATATGACCTTTAGTAAAAACGTCTAAATTAATATTTCAACAAATTTGCTCCTACATTTTTCAAACCGAGAAATCTGTTAAACGGCATAACCTGTATCTTCTTTGGGATCATCATCAGGATTTATCACCTAATATTTTTTTATCAAATGAATACATAATAAAATTTATAAAATTAACTAATGAGAAAACTTACTCTATTTGTTAACAAATTTAAGTTATTGAATTTAAAAACAGTTATATTTTTTATTAACAAACAGTATAAATTCATCAAAAAAGGCGAATAAATTTTAATATTTTATTAACCTTATTAATCATCACATCTTCTGGTATTTTATAGGCAGCATACTGATGGCTTGATGTAATTTCTTACATCTGCGAATTGATTATCGAGCACCACTTTAATTTCACACTTCATATCACACTTAATATCACAATTCACAGTACTGTTTTATGATAAATTCAAAATATTTTTTTCGAAAATATTTCCGTTTTATCATATAATGTCCACTACTCTATAGAGTATTTATTTTAATAAATACTCTATATAGTAGTGGACATTAACTTTCCAAACGTTTTAAAATACGTCCGACTGTACCGATCGACATAAGAAACTAACAAATTCTATAATAAATTTGAGATCATCCCAATAATTAGTTTTAACTAACCGTAATTTTATTTATAAAGCAAAACATTTGTTAAAACTAATGAACAATAGAACAATTTCAAAATAAATAACTAAAGAATAATTTGTATTCTCATTTAAAGTGATATTAAATGTTGAATTGTGCCTTATTCTAACTACTTTTAAATATTTTGAAATATATATTATCATTATATACATAGTTACTTACAAGTCTTGCAAATATTTATCTATACTTTTATATTATTAGTTACAAAATGTATACATGTGGTCTGGGCTAGGATAAAGCACAGACGTGAATTAAAGTACAGACAAAGTGCCTGTAATACCTCCATGAGGTGGCCACGTCAACAAATGACCTCTGATTGCGTAAACGGACACGATCTGGAACCGGAATGTTCTTGAAAAGTGGCTCAATAATTGAAGACGTACAAACTCGATATTCTTGGGTAGAACGAGATTCGATGGAAGGAAAACAGATAATAAAGGACTATACCGTCTGGTAACATCTTTTTGTTTTACCGGAAAATCGAGTAACATGGATCACAGTAGTAGAGTTGGTTTATTGTGTCTTTGTAAACCGTAATCTGAGATTTACTGATTAACTGATCACAGGTGGAATCGAATAACATGGGTTGGGTATCTGTTATGGGTACACACGGAGTAGGTGATATATGAACAATAATGGAGAACATCTTGCGGAAATGTGTAGTAATCATACCGTTATGATTGTTTGTACTATATTTGCCCTGTTGGTAGTCCTTCAGCAAAATGTCAATGTAACATAATCCTAACAATTATGTTACGTATATTCGCATATTTTCCCACAGACAGAATTATCTAAAATTCCAGACATACAAAATGTAACATAAATCCTAAGAAATTATGTTACATACATTGTAATACTAAGAATCCAGATCTACTGCGTTGACTAAAATATTACATCTTGAACTAAATTTATGCATTTTTCTATGATATTTTCTTTAAATAAACAAAACACAAAATATCATATTCCAAGGAATGCATAAATTACTGAATGACACCAAGATGTAAATTCCCATATACCGTTTTTCAAATGCATAAAATTTGCATACACAATGGAATGCATTATATGCATATATATATGCATAAACAAATCTAAAGAGAAAAAATGCATTTGAAATTTTGAACGTGATATGTGTATATATATATATATATATACGGAAAAAAGAAAAATTGGATTTTGACGGGGGAATTTGCTAATCGGACAAATTCTGATTGGTGAGGATTCCCACCATCAAAGTCCAAAAATGTAATTCAGTTAAATTCGGTGTGTTGTCCCATCCTATAAAAGGGACCGCACAGCAGAAAAAGTCAATCAGTGAAGCTATCCCAGTCTATCAGTCAAACAAAATAGGCCTCGGAAGGACAACACAATCAACTAGTCTCACGGTGATTCTCAAACAAAACTAAAGAAAAGTCCCTCCGTCAAATTTAGAGTTAAAAATAAGAAATTAGAATTTGAATAATTTAGTGTTAAAAGATAAAAATCAGAAATTGAATAATTTAGGTTACCAAATAAAAGAAAAAAATTAATAAAAATAAGATTCAATAGTTAATTGAATACCAATGTAAATAAAATGTGAAAATGTGTAAATAAAATGTGTAACTAAATAAAATTCTAACAAATTTGTGTAACTAAATAAAAATAAATAGAATTGAACATAAGTTATGTTTTAGTTAACCAAAGGAAGTTAAATCTCTCTCTGGTGAGATATTAAAAAACCAGAGTGGTGGCAGCGGCGTACTTTAGAAAACATTATTACACTGGTGACAGCGGTGGTCGCAAAAAAACATTATTATACTGGTGACAGCGGTGGTCGTAGAAGACATCATTACACTGGTGACAGCGGTGGTCGCAGAAAACATTATTACACTGGTGGCAGCGGCGTACTTCAGAGAACATTATTACATCAACATATAGTGAAAAAGATGAATTCAGAAAGAAGAAAAACCTCAATTGAATTTGAACAAGGTCTACTAACGGGGTCTTTGCACAAGAAATGCTAATAGGGTTTTTGTCTTGGGGACATCCCGTAACGATTTTGAATGTGTTTTGTTAGAATAAAAACTAATTTCTATAAATAAAATAAACTAAAACATCTCTTTGATTTTTTAGGAGTAGTTCCATCTGGTGAAGGGTTGCTAAAATTTCACAAAAGAAGTATTTCCAGTAGACGGACATTTTACAATTGTCCCGATTCCGATTCCATAACATAACCACCAAATTACCATTACAATTTTTAATTTAAATAATAAATTTGTAAGCAAAATCATGTAACGATTATAACTGTGGAAGTTTCTCTAACAACAATTGGTTTTCTTAATTTATACAATTTGGTTCCGGTTCGATAACTGAGGAAGTCTCTCTAGACGGACATGTTTGCATTATCCCGGTTCTGGTTTCATTTTAACCGTAGAAGTTTCTCTAACAACGATCGATCTTTAAATTTTTTTCATAAACATATCTGGTGATGGGGGCTAAAATTTTACAAAAGTTGTATTTCTACTAGACGGAAATTTTGCAATTATCCCGATTCCATAATTTGGAACATTTTCTCTAACAACGAATGTTGATAAAAATGACACGTCAAAATATTCCATTAAAAAAATTGTCGTTTAAAATTTTTTTTTATATTTTTTTAAATTTATTACTATGCTTATTCGATTAAACTTAGCACTGCAATTAAAAATAGTACTCGATTTCGATACTGTAGTACTTTTTATCGTAAATACGTAATCGACGTAAATGACGACAGTTTTATAATACAGAATATACTTAAAATAGAATTCCATTTATATCGACATATGTTCTGTCAGTCGTACTTGTGTAAGAAATCAAAATTAAAATTATTTACTTAAAATGATAATAAAAACTATGTGTTTAAATTATGAATGTTATATTACTACGAAATATTAGTCACAAATCATCTTTAATGTATTATTCTTTCTCAACATCAAGATTATTTACTCCAATGTAAGTA
>JANSTX010039417.1:0-12992 GCA_027564355.1 Penthetria funebris | reverse complement strand
TTTTTTTCTGAGATGTTTATTTCTTGGCGTTACATGAACGGAATCAAATACAATAGGCCCTTGGAACTTCGTTCCCAGGACCTAAAAAGAATATTTTTGTATTTCTATAATCAAGGCTATTGGTTTAATGCACCATTGTTATCTCGACCTTAACAGCCACATGGACGTCACTACGAAGTTGTCTTCTAGTATGCAATTAACTTCAAATGTGTACCAAAATACCTACATATTGAGATGATGAGAATCAATTCAAATTGTCTGATTTCAGATTCAATGAATTTAGTAGTGTTGCACAAATCACTAAATACCTAGTTTTTTATTGATACATTTATCGACAAACGCGACTTATATACTTCTTTTAAGTCCCAATCGCACGCCAGAAATGCACATATATTCTGCTTCAAATATTAATACCCACATGTATGTAAATACAGGTTGAATAACCTTCGCATTCATTTACTCATTGTTTACTATTTATTAATTTCTATATAAATAAAATTTTTGTTTGCTAAAGAATTAAAAAAATAAATTAATAATAGCTTTTGTATTAAACTAACAATAAATTAACTACACTGACAAATGTTTTTCTATAATATTTAGATCACGACTATCACTAGATTTAAGTTCACCTACCTCAGAGCTTCCAGCATCAAACCTAGCAACTAGTAATACAATATTATCACCTAGATATTCAGAATTTAAAACGTACAGCTCCACATTTGATGGATTACAGGCACTCGAACATAGCAATAGCGGTAGTGGTGGTAGTTGTAACGATAATAATGTAGAATCAACAAATAATATTAATAATTTACCATTACCGCTAATGCGTGTAGCATCTTTACCAACAATACCACCTGCACATAATGGTAATTATGTTTGCTTTTTTTTCTACTAATTAAATTCTGTATAATATCGTTGTATATTGTCGTTTGCACAAATACTACTCGTAATTAAGTTTATTCAATGAAATTTTGAATATGATGTACGCTATACTATGATAGAATAATTTGAGTGTATAACAGTGTAATGAATGAGAACCTTATTTCAAAATTTAAATTTATAAATTAACGAATAACACAATTTGTGAAGTGAAAATGCATCGATCCCTTGATGCTCAGCTTCCACAATATAATTTTAAAGTTTATTGGATATATTTATTATTGTTATTGAATTCTGATTGTAACGAAAAAGGGATCTGTAAAAAAAAATAAACAGCTCTCTATGGTAAACCGGGTTGATTGGTTATAGGTAGGAAATTCAGGTATACGAGCAATTGGATCGATTACTGAGTAATACATTGAGTTTAGTATATTCAGTGGTGTTTTCTTCTATTGTTCGAGTCGTTCGCCGAAAACCTTTAAAAAATAAAAAGTCATTTGATAAATTATATAAAATCGTTAATTTAAATTAAAAAAATAAATATTTTTTTTTAAAATACGTCTCTTTATATTATTAGAAATATACTGCACAGTAAAATATCCAATTGGTTTGGTATTGTTGATATCTCAAACAAGTGTATGATATATGGTGGCGACAACCAACGTAATTGCATAACTACAGATTGGAGAACTAGTGTAACACTAGCTATATTTAAGAAGGGCTGCAAAACTTATCCGATAAACTATCGTAGTATCACTTTATTAAGTGGTGTTCAGAAACTCTTCACTAAAATTAATGTCGATGAAATCAAGTCAAACACTGAGATTTACGATAAATAGAATGACTTCAGAAAGAACAGATCAACAATTGATTCGATATTCATATTACGACAACTTGCACAAGAAGCAAAGTCTTATACAGCACCTAAATGTTAACAATGCAACAAGAATTAAAGTATGTAATTGGAAAGCTTACAAATGAAATTCCTATATCAATTGGAATCCGTCAGGGTGATAGTTTAAGCTCAACATTTTTCACTATGGTTATGCAATGAAACAACAACCAAATAGAACACCTCCGAAAGGATGACGAGAAAGTAGAAGAAGAAGAAGAAGAAGAAGAAGAAGAAGAAGAAGAAGTAGTAGTAGGTTGGTTCGGTTATTTAGAATAACATTTACAATTAGAATTGATATCATTGACAAATTCAATTGGAAATACTCAATACTTAAAAGAATCTCATTTATGTGCGGAAAAAAACACATAATGATTTTTTTTCGACCAACTTCAGAGCTACACGTCAACATGCACGCCATAGCTTTACCCGAAATTTCAAAAACTCTCAATATGCTGTAACCGAATAGCTTAGTGTTGTACTTAATAAGTTATTTTGTTGGCCATGTTTAGTATTTTTAAAACATTCTGAGTCAGTGGAATATCTAAAAATGAAAAGAGCAAAACGTATTTATTTTTTTTTTTTGCTGAAATATAGATTGACATAGACTACAAATGGCAGTGAGTATATTAGTACAATTAATCATTGTGCCAGAGATGTTCCATCTCAAGCTTGTGTACTATACAGGTTATGCCGTTTCACTTATTTCTCGGTTTAAAAAATGTAGGAGCAAATTTTTTGAAATATCGATTTGGTCTTTTATTCTGAAGGTTCAAGGAGTTCACACCAGATAGATTTCTATTAAATTTATAGTGAATGGTGAATTTTCATATTTATTTATTTGTTAAATTATTAGTATGTTTTGATTATTGTGTTTTTGATGGTGAAGTAATTATTACAAAAAATATATAAATACGAAAATTCACCTTTCACCATAAATTTAAAAGAAATTCATTTGGTGTGAATTCCGCGAACATTCAGAATGTCTAAATCAAAATTTCAACAAATTTTCGCCTACCTTTTTCATACTGAATCAACATAACCTGTATATCCACAACCTTGGTTCCACCATGTTATTAAGTAGGAAAACAGTTTAGTTTAATAATCAAAAATTTAGATTCATGTAACTGTGATATTTATTGCGAGAGGTCCTTAGGATTCTAATATTGTGAAGATGCAAGTATAATTTACATAATGTGTTGAAAGTATAAATAGCTGAACATTTCGTAAATAGATTATATGGTTAAATGGTGGTTGAACACTCATTCAGAATCTGAATTGAAGCTCACGCTGGCTTATGAGATGGAATGGTGAATAAGGATGTAGGTTTATAAATTTTGTGCAATAATGTACGAATTTCATGTTCATGTGGTACTATAATTCTTCATATATACAATTTTGATATTTCATTTATCCATTGATGAAATAAATTCAACAGATCATTTTATTCTGTGATTAATTGATTCAACAAATATTATTGGGCTTCAATTCCTGCAATACCTGTACCATGCTATATACGACGATTACTGATATGTTATTAAACTCGTCTAGTGTAAGAATATCATCAGCGTATTAATTTTTTTATAGGAGTCTATTTGTGTACGTCACATCAATGTATTAGGCGGCATTACGTTTCTTATATGCTATATGAACTCAAACAAGTATAATTGAAATTTATCTACTGGAAAATTTAGATCAAATACAATTTTCCGGTTATTCATTTAAATATTTTAATAGAGATGCATAATGAGATGTTTTTTTTTTTAAACCAGTCGTCAAACACGACATTCATTAACACCATGTTTTTAATCTCGTATCATACATACGCCATACTGACATATACCTTGATCGAGTTACCGATGATATCGCGTGTGGGTAAAATTAGGTTGATTTTCCAGGATAATAATCAGCCACTCCATTCATCATTTATTATTTTACTGTAGTAAAAATAAGCTTTGTCAATTAAAATTTAATTAATTTACTTAAGTTTTGTTCAACTTGGTAGGTATTGCTTTAATTAAATGTGTTTTGTCAAAGAATTTTATTTGTTATGTTATGAAATTTTATTGATATAAAAACGGTCTTATAAAACACATATAAATTTAAAGTCATAAAAAATTCCTTTAATCTTGGCAAAGTTTCGTGTGTTTTATGATGTCAATAAAATTTCTTATACCGGAAAAAAATGTTTTGAAATTTTTAAAATTTAAAATGGGCACTAGAATGCTACTCTCGAAAATGCTTTAAGTTATAAGAGTGGAATTGCTTATGAAGATCGTACATACATAACTTTTATCTCAAGAATAGAATTAGTGGATTCTATGATAAAGTGTCAAGTGTTTTTCTTTTTATTATTAAATCACTCATTCATAAAAATATTGAGAGCAACTTTCTTTTATGAATATGAAAAATTTATAATATTTTTTAGAATTTTGTTTTTATACGAATTAAATATCGTAATTAAATTAGTACAATGATAGAAATCCTTAAACATTAATCGTCATCTCGACCTTTTTCACTATCTGGTTGCATATGGTGGCAATTTGAATCATGTTGTAGGCAGTAAAACATACAGAGAACAATCGGAATAAAATTTAAGCGTTTAGTCACACATCTATCATTGACAGGACTGCATGTCAGAGAAAAGCAACCGCAGAACATAAAAAACTTGGAACATTTAGTCATATCATGTACTGCATTTTATAATTTATATGAATATGAAACAGATGTCTGGTAAAGTATACAAAAGATCATGCAAATGTTTGATCTACTGAACAATGTCTGGCAGTCTAGCATTTAAAAACAAATCTAAAGTTTCGTATTTATCTGTAACATTACAAATAAATAACATTGTGCGTCAAATTTAAGTTTTCGATGCGTGCCACAACCAGGAAAAATTAATAATTTTCTGACCAAACGCAATAGCCTACAATAATTTGTAGAATCTGGCAGATCTTGATGCAATTTGTCGATTTTGTGAAATATCTAGGGTAATAAATACCATTTTGCCTCAAATCAACACAGCTATGAATCATCATTAATGGTTTCAGTATCATTGATTTGCAATGAACCGAAATGCAGGTGCTGACCAGAGATCGAGTACAATATTACTTATTCGTTAATGCACTACGATTCAACGTGAAGTAATGTTCGAAACAATGATATATTTAGTAGTAAAAGTACTCTCTGTCAGATTGTGGATGAGATGGAGATGCTAAATGCAGAGAAATAGCACTTTATTTTCATAGTACAAGCAGGATTCTGAACGAATGGAGAAGTTTAGTTATTTAGAAATATAATTTTTTTTTATAGATTTTACAATGGAAAATATAGAATTATTTATATTTGTCTGGCTCTACTTCTGAATATAGAAAAGGGGTGCATAAATCCCAAGTTATCTATTTTATTGGTGGAATATTTTTCACTTATTGTCGAAAACACAACAGATGTACCCTTTTTAGTCGTCACACGCGAAGAATATACACACATATTGATCACACACATATTGGCATCACGTTTACATGTTAGAAGATCACCCATTTCAATGTAATACTGCCACTGTATTCACTTTAAATTATAATTTGAGAGCATAATAAATAGTAGTCAGTTTATTATAAATATTTTTGAATTAAAAATTTAACAGCACCAACTGATTCGTTAGTTTTTCCATTACTAATTTCATTAACACAAAAGAACCTTTGTAATACTGTAATAAATATTATTATCTTCATTAGGCGAAATACTGTTAACACCTCGAAGAGAATTAGCACCACCAATAGAAGAGGACGAGGAACAAGACAGTGAATCACAACGAGGCGCTCCATTACGTCAAATTGAAAATAATATTAGTGCATTACTACGAGGTGATATTATTGTTGCACGTGTTGGAGGTATATATTTTACGAACTATTGCAATATTAAATTTTATATTTATATTTTATAGCTTTTATAGATATTCCACCACCAAGAAGACCATTAGGTTTTCGACCAGGTGTTCATAAATCAGAAAGTGCCAAAGAGATGCTTTTATCTCAAACAATTTTTGGGCCATTACCACCATCACCGCCATCAACTAGTCCAGAGGTAAATGTAGAAAAAAAATATTATAATAAATTAAACCATGTTTTTATAGATGTTTTTTTAAAATGTATTACTTATCAAAATAGGAAAGTGATGGATTTCCGCCATTGCCGCCATCTCCTCATCATGAATTATCAGAAGAATTTACAGACGGTGTACGTAATGTACGAATATCATCGCATACTAGAATTAAAACTGAACATAGATATCATGATACAATTGGTGAACATCCACCAGCTGTACCACCACATAAAGGAAGTTCATTGAATACGCTTAAAACTAGGTACAGTTTTATTCTTATAAGATTTTTTTTTTTTGTAATTGCTCTTTTACTGACTGCCTACTTTATTAAGACTCGCGGTAGTAATAAGTGCAATAAATTGATTTTATTTCAAAATGTTATAATGCATAAATTGAGACTATACTTTGCCCTTTTCTAATTAAAACCGAGCATTTCTTACACCATTAAATTGGTTGATTGTAAATGTATCTCTTCTTGAAAATTGAAGTCTACCAAAATGATTTTTCGACAAAATTATATTAGAACCAATTTATTCTAAATAAATTACTTGATAATGTAGCAAATTACTGCTCTGTTATCGTGTGCCACATTGTTTATTTAGCCCATTAAAATATCAGTTTCTTTATATTTATTTCATTGATTTAATTTTATCAATATTAATGTTTATATAAATGTTTAGATCTATGGATGCTGGTTTTAGTAAATCTTATCGAAGTAATGGTGCATTTATGACAAATTCACCACATTGTCCTGGTACTCTTCCACAAGATTTACCAGGATCAAATACAAGAAGACGTCTTATGTCTGGTGCTTTCCCAAAACGTGCTGCACAAAGTCCACGTGAAGAAAGACGATTACAGACATCATGTAGCTTACCCGAAACACCGATCTTTGCTAGAGGGTAATTTATTTAATTAAATTTTTAAATAATCAAAATATGATATATTTATAATTTCTTTGTTTTTAATTTTAGATGTGATATACCAAGAACACCGCATAGACGAGCACCTGAATTGCCTGGTATGAACGGTGGTAGTAGAACAGCACCAAGGCAAACAACCGGATTAAATTCTTCAATTGTTGGAATTGGTAAGTTTTTTTTAATAAAATAAATATATACTTTACCGGTTATATGCAAAATACAAAATGTGTATATTAATTTTTTATTTATATTTTTTTTTAAAATAATAAAATCTTTTGGTGGTGGTATAAGTTTCACTTAAATTGGAAAAAATTAATATTTTCAGGTAATACAATTGGTGGACGGCAACGCAGTATTAGTCATGCTTTAGCAAGTGGTGAAATGCTTAGATTGGCCGGTGGACCAGCTAGGGGTTGGTACCCAAAACAACGACATCCAAGACCGGCCTCAACAGAAAATTTGGATCGAATAAATCCACAAGGATCGATACGTGCATGGGATGCTGGTACGGGTAGCAGAAAACCGCTTACCCTACCACCAAACCTTACACCTAAATTTTTCAACAAATCTCCGCGAGAAGCTTTACGACGTGTTACAAGTTTACTTATTCGAAATAAAGGTACGATAATCGGTTTAGTCAAGTCTGTTCGTGCATCGAAGACATTGAACGTGAGGTTTTTGTATTAAAAAGTATTGTAGTTTTCAAAACATTTCTTGAATTTAGAATTAATGATGTGAAATTCGGTAAATTTCATATGTACTTTCTTATTCATGTTTCATTCGTTGATAACATTTTACATGTTTTTAGAAATTATGTTTCACAGAATTTTTGCTTCAATTCAACAGACTATGCTTTAGTTCTAGTTTTTGGTGTGGGTAAAATTTGCTATTCTTTTACAGAAAGAGAATTTTATTTATTATTGAATAGGTGAAATATTTCTTATATTTATAGAAATAATGTAAAATTATAGTTGCGTTTTAAATATTTTAAATTCGGAATCGAGATTAAAGGTGATGTGATCAATGGAAAAGTTAATTGTTGTCATTATTAACTAATCATAATCTTTAATCAACAAATATATTGTATTTGTATGAATGTTTTAAAAACTGTAAACTTGCCACATCTGTCGTGTTATTGAATATTATCATTGTGTTTATTATTTATTGTTCCAAGTTGCATGTCTACCAAGATTATATCGTCATCTTGACTTTTAACACATATAAGAAAAGATAGGACAAGTCTCTTGTTCGTATTATATACTCAAAATTGTTAATATTTCATGTAAAAATCAAATACGAAAATAGTAACCCAATAATCATTCAATTCACACCATTTCTGACCGGTTGGTAGATATTTGTCCCAAGCCAAGTATTACCACCTTCATATATTAACTTTCAACTGTTTTGGTATTTACATGTATCTCAACGAGATCGCTATATATCGGAATTGAGAATAAAATATATTTGCATGCTGAATAGTATTACACTACCGTATGGCACCTATATGCACCTACAAAATAATTGTTACAAAAATGTTTGCAATGAGCATAATCTACATATCTTTTAAATAATAAGGTTAATAAATTGAACTATTTTATCTGGTTGCACTATTAACGTAATTTTACACTACTTTTTCACACAAACCAGCTTGGATGACACCGATAACACGTGCTATATGGTTTTGTAATGCATCAAGTGTTTGTGGTTTATCAGCATAAATCAATGATTTAACGTAACCCCATAAAATGTAATCCAACTGTGATAAATTATATGATATTGATGGCCAATTGATAGGTGCACTATCTTGTTGAATCCACATATCCTCCAAACATGCTCTGTATTGCACTCCATTGACTGTAACACTGGTGAAGTTTTATCAATATATGTAATGTAATGGCACTTCAACATATTCATGTGGAATATTCATATAATATTTCATATACGGCAATTTTGCTAGTTAACACATAACGATTTAACCAATCTATGACGATCAAAAAAATGGATCTGCTTGCAATTGTTGTTTTTTTCACAATTTCTGAACGTTTTTGTGGTGTTAAACTGTTCATGTTGATTTGCCAAAGCGAACTGAATAAAAAAAAATAGTTTGGACCTATTTGTCATGTACTATTTGACAGCTGTCCCTATTTAAAACACTTATGTTCGCAAAGTAAAATCTTCTACGAACGACTTACTTTCATTTAAAGTCTAATTCCAGTTGACTTGCCGATAATAAAAAGATTTTTTGTAATGTGTCTTATGACAAATTGAAATTAAATCTGCAGTTCAACATCGCATATCATTAGCATACGCCATTAAAAGTCAAATGTGGTACTCCGATACTTTCCATTTAAATACGTTAATAATTAGCAGCATAACTTGAATATATTAGAGAGCTCAACTGCAACTAACTTATAGCGATTGTCATACTTTTATTGTACTAATAACATTTGTGTATCAGAGTTGAATGTAGACTGTAAGCAAGCTATAAACTGATAGGTTTCTTTTAAAAAAGATGATTTAACCAGAATTTCACGGTACAAGATTTTAATGTTTTAAAACATGTAATTTTATGGGTGGATTTAATGAGGATTTAGAAATGGAATTATTGAGTCTTCTTTTTAATAAATTTAATTTCAATATTCAAAAACCAAAATCTTGTTCTACAATTCATTATCCCCTAGTAAATAGTAAATTTCAATCTTTTCATGTAGAACTTAAGGAATGAGTAATAGTGAAAAAATTCAATTTCCATTTAAATGGGTGGCGTTTGCGATATAATTACAATAAATAAAGAAGTGTGGACGGTAGTGCACATCTATTTTGTAATGTATTCGCAAAGGATAACATTTAATACGCTAAAATATGATAGGCTTCTTAAATATATGTTTTCTTTTTATGTTTTAATATGAAAGATTATGATTGTTCTCATCATTCGACTTAGTTGTTGAATTCTTATTTGAATACAATTTTAGGTGGACAATTTTCATTTTCTGCAATCCTTGGAGGAATACGATGACGATAGTTTCCAGTAATTAGTATTTGGTAATTAGGCAAATTACGTTAAAACTAATAACAAGACATGAAATGACTACCTCGAACTTCTAAACGGTTATCATCATCATCATCATCATCACATCTACAGTTACTCCAGTGAGAGTATAATTCGTAAACGAACAAGCGCCTATTATTCCCGATAGGTGGCCAGCACTTTCAATTCACTCCATCCTCTACCACTGGTAATGGACTCCTTAATGACGGGTCATTGCCACATTATATGTGAACGACCGGGTATTCTATTGGGGTTCAGTCAATTGTAGTTTGCAGTATCACCAACTGGTCGCCTCAGTGTTTGGCCGATCCAATTCCACGGTTGTCTTTCATCGCCTCAAAATGTTTTAGTCTTCACAAATTCTCGTTTGATATTATAAGTGTGACACGATGTTATTTGTCACCTTTAAAGTTTCCCATCCTTACAATAGTACCGAAAACAATTAGTTTTAATTATGCGCAACTTTAGATTTTTTTTTAATTTGTTCAGCTACCAAACATTTAAGCACATTTAAGCGTTGTTAATTTCGTGAGTAGAGAGATTCGCAAATTGTTTAGTATATGACATGTAATGACAGGACAGGAGCACATTCGCTTGTCGCATTGAGTCAAGTTGGTGAAAATGTTTTTGGTTTCATATTGGCTCAAAATATACAGTACATTAAATTGTATGCGTTTATATTTGTACGATACCGATAGATTGATTATCATTTAGGAAACAATAGAAACGTAAGTTGACGCTGTCTTACCCCAAAGTGGCCAGTCGGCTAGTGTGATTGGTCATTATATCCAGCAGTAGAATCGTAATTTTTAACGTGTCTGATGATAGAAAAATTAACTCCAATTATTTATTATTTTTTAAATAATTTCTTACGTACAAATATTCTTCATTTCCTATAATATTTTTATCAGTTTTGGTGATATAAAAATGTGGGTAAAATGGTTTTGAATTTATTGTTTGCATTTTTACAACCTAATCTAATATATAAGTACGAGTGTACGAATGTACGCGTATATAATAAAGTATATATATAAAATGTGATTCATGCTTATTTTGTATATGGAATAGTGCTAATATGTTTTGCATATATCTCCAACATCAATATTTAATTTCACCGCAATTAAATGAAAGGAAATTTGTTTTCGAAATTTATAGCAATTCGCAATTGAAGAAATCTATTGATATGAATATAAATCAATAGAGGATATACGAAATGTTGTTGGCCATATTAGTATAATATGTCCAAGTAAAATAGATGAAACTATAGAACTATATAATACAAAAATTTATTAATTTAACTATATATTAGTATCATCATCAACAATTCAACATTTACTCCGCCCGAGAGAGAGCATAGGGTATCAACTCAAACAACAACATTGTCATTTCTGTCCAGTACCTTTACTTAATTGGATTACCACGGGTATACCGGTCTTTTTAATTGCCGGTATCCACTATATTAATTTTGTCGACCAGATCTTCTATTATCTTAAGAATACCAGACAAGTTTTATAAACTTTCAGTTGATATTTGACTAGACGATTCTTAATATATATCTAATACACCTACTTATTATTCAGTTCTAAACAAATGCTTTTAAATTTCAAGTATCTTTTCATATTACATTTATTTCGCTTAATGCCCTATTATGTTTTACCTATGAACGATTCATTTGGACACGTATTACTGTATATACTATTTCAGTACATTATAATTGATAGTGTTAAGTGTACATGTAAGGTTAAACTAAGGTGATGGCCATCATTTTGGGTCATATTTTATAGTATTGTAAAATTTTATGTTCTTTAACATATAGACGTACTTATTCACATAATTAATCAAAGTTGACAGTACTTTGAAACTGGAAAGTTATAGCTCAATTTTGGTTAACGATGTTTTACGTGTTTTCGAATATGATGCCTTACTATATAAGTCCCGCAATATCATACATACTTGCTAAGAATATAGAACTAATATAAAGATTTATTAGCTGCACTCTACTTAATAATTCTGATATAGAATCTAAAAACTATAATTGATTCCAGATTTTCCACTTGTAAATCTCAATTTATAGTTGTTTTGATTTGATGTATTCTTGCATATCAGAAAGTTCAATTTAACATCTTAGTAATGTTATCCTATGCACCTAACGTGGTGTAAATGTCGAGATGAAGATGACACTTTTATTGTATTGAGTATTTACTTCAGTGCAGTTGTTTATTGTTATTTAATTGCCCTGCAACTAAATTTAATACATTTAAATATTCCCTATCTCGAATTCAACAGAAATCTAAAACTTATACCAACGATCCTTATATGTTTACGTAGCAATAAATATTCCTGTAAATAGTAGTAATTCCTATATATGGCATTAATTCTTTAATAATGTCTATTAAGTTCAAAATAAATGTTGTTAAACACAATGTCCTATCAGCACAATAATCAATGGAAATTCACAAAAATCTACATATATTTTTTCATACAAAACTTGTAGTTCATTTGTACTAAAATGCATGTATTTTATCATAATATTAGTCATAATTATTTAATGTTATCAAAATCCAGAGAAAAAAAAAACAATTCTTTATCACAATTCCTAGCAAATTTTGTAGATATTTAGCTTTTTATTTTTTATCAAAACAATTTCATTTAACGAAAAATGTTTAAATTATGCATTTCTTTTTTTGTCCCATCAAATTATTATAGGTCAAAATGGAAAAGATAAGGAACCAAAACGTGAGAAAGAATCTTTTGTGACAACAGTGACACAGTCTCCTGGATCAGCTGGTAAGTTTATAATATTCCTAATCATATTTCAAAACATAAATTTTCAAAGAATTCGAAGTTGATATGTGATGTCGGTTCAACACAATGGTTCTCAGGCTCCAAAGTCGCTTGAATTCATTAAATATAATAATATAATATATAAAATTTACAAAAAAGTGGTTACCACCGTTTAAGTAAACATGAATGCTAACTTCTTTGAAAATTACTATAGTTGGAAATGAACACTCTATAATTGACTTAATACTCACAATATTGATAAAAACCAATGAGTCAAATGAGTCGCGTCCTGGGCATTGACGTTAAAAGGCATCCAGGCCGTGATTGGAGGGTCTCTAGGAGAATTTGCGGCTAACATATT
>JANSTX010039395.1:0-12995 GCA_027564355.1 Penthetria funebris | reverse complement strand
ACATAGCTGATTTGTGGCCCTTTGATTGGCAATAGCTACCGCGCCTTCTTGCTGCCCGATTTGCTATTTCATACATATCTAAATCGTCACTGGAACGAGTATTGTATGATTTTTTTCTTTTTCGTGATATTGTTCTGAACCTCCGTTTCCCACCACCACCAAGCTTCCTTTCCAATATACAAAGCAACTCAACAGTTATAACAAGATATTTTTTTGATTTCTCTTTGCATACCATTTCGAAGTCATTCCACATAATCTTCGGCTCGTGATCATCTTGAATATGGCGACTGTATTTAGAAAGAGTTGTTATCAAACGATTATTCCTGTAACTGAAACTACGGTATTTTTTCAATGTCATTTCGCCTTTTGTTTTTAAATGTTTATTTTAATACGATTTTAGCTACTATGCTTATAAACTATGGCCCCAAATTATATGTCATTGTCCATTGTGAAATATCATCACCATGCGAATTTATCATCATCCTTTACGCCTCGATTGCGCATAGGGCGGCATTACTTTAACTTGCCGTTTCAAATATGCATGCAATATCAAATGTAATCTCAAATAACTTTATTCGAAATTTGAAAATATTGGATCAATCATAATTAATCCCAGTTATACATTTGAATATTTCTGTCAAGTGGTACACAAATCCCCAGATACTTAGTTTGTTGTTCAGTGGTTTTTTCAACCTGTCGACAAACACGACATTAACACCATCTTTTTAGCCTTACTTTAGCATTACTGACATATACCGTGATCGAGTTGCCGGTGACACCGCGTGAAGATAAAGATTGGATGAGTACATCGATGATAGTCGGTCACTTCATTCGTTGTTACCATTGTCAAAACCATGAAGCAGAAGACTGCCAATATTTAAGGAGTTTTTTTGACAGTTGATGGTGATGCAGAAACAGCACAAAGATTGCAAGGGATTACAAAGGCGATAGATTGTTATAATAAAGGGTTAAGAAATGGGCAATTGATGTTACACTTGTATTGGAAACGAAAAATTAATGATGTGAGGTCGTAAATGTTAAGATGATGATGATGAGTACATTTATTTACAATATACGCACTCTTTTAAATCTAATCTCGGAAATTAACCTTACCTCAGGTTAGTTACAAATTGACGTCTACATTGACAGGAAATATACTATGTCCTGATCAAACTAATTTCCACATTTTCAGACCGTTCATAATCAACAAATATCAATAATCAAGCAAATTTCAATTAAATCGTATTTCCCCTCTACTTGAAAATTTTGACAATGGTTTTATCTAATCGCGCTACTGATACTCCGCGAATTCAATCACAACAGACTTATTTGTTTCTGTATATGGTTCTTTTTTAATAGCTCAGCAGTTTGAACGGTAATTCATTGTTGGTTTAAATACAATTTCATTCACTGTTCCCTTTGAATTGCATCTAACTATTGCAGTATTCTCATTAACGCAATTACTTATAGTTTGTTGGAAAATAAAAGGAAATGAGAAAAAGAAATGTTCAATACGTTTTATTATTCTGGATTTGGGTTTTCTTGATCTTAAAACTTTCGAATTAACAATAATGTTCTATATTTTTTGTAATATTATTCTCGTCGCATACATATTTTTTGTGTAGTTTTTCTTTTTAAGCTGCAGTACACTCGCTGCATTTACAATATGTTTTTTTTATTTATGTAAATGAAGACAAACATTCCTAATATTTTACTTAAAAACTCGATATTTTAAATACATTGTTTGTTATCAATGTAGTCGAGAATAATCACTTAATTGTTTAGATAAAAGTTTTACGAACAAGTTGTGTAACCAGACCAAGTTATTAGTCCCATTAAGAAACATGGATACATTTTGTGACATTATTGTGATATATTTGTTTCGTATGGAATAATATGTGACTCCATTTAAAATGTAATTAATTGAATGTTTTAGTTATATATACGAGTATATATAATAAAAATACTAGCAAAATGATAATTTAAAGTGTATTCGATTATCAAACAACTACAATTGAATAAAGAATCAATCAATCCGATTCTACATTTGAATTATAAAATGTATTATAATGGTATTGAATCAACTAATATGTGCATTGATGAGTTTCATATTTACCTTAACTTTACGCGAGACCATCTACGAACAACAGCCATTCTTCACGATCTGTGCTCAGTATCTTCAATTCATTACATCCCCTACGACTGCTTCTAGATTCCTTCAGAACTCTACATTATGAATCACGATATTGACCGCGGATCATATTCATCAGTTTAGACGGTATTCCATAACTTTCTAGAATTGCCCACATCATACCACGATCAATGCTATCGATTAACTTTTTGATGTCGACAAAGTTACAAATTTTATATCACTCTTGAATATTGCTGTAATTATTCGATCTGACATCGTCTTAAAGTCGACAAGACTACGCTTTTTTGCAGAGACATTTAGCAATAAACCGACTTCAGTACTGTACAAGTACTGTCTGCTGTAGTTTGCGATAGCAGACAAATGTCAGCAGCGAAGTCTAGATCTTCAAGGTGGTAATTTAGGTGGTATATCAAATAACATATACAATGGCGTTTGCCATTCAATCAACTGATCAAGAATATTTCTTAATGTATTGATATGATATGTACAAGACCTATCAGGTGTGAAACCTGCCAGTTCCCTACGAATACAAGTTTGTATACAGAATTGATCCACACAATTTACTCTTTTTGTTTGGAATATCATCAGACAATCACACTTCAATAATAATGAGATCCAATATTCATGCAATGTCATAGTGTACTTATTCTCGTAAAATAAACCATCTAACGTGATGTATACTAATTCCCTGATGTACATTTGAATGGTTGCATTAAAATATTCTGTTTATATTTTGAATCTCGTATGAATTGTGTACTATAGGCAGATAGAAAGATTCACTGTCTTGTTTAACAAAGTATGCATACTCATATAGAGCTGTTTAGAATTTAGTCATTAAAATGCTGGAAAAAAAAAAAGAAATGTAGGTCAATTTCAAAACACTTTTGTATATTTTCCTGATGCAAAAACATTCATTTTCTATAATACTCGTACTTATAACTAACTGGAGGTATATACGACTACATAAAAAAGGTGAACTTTATAGAATTCTCGAAAACATTATGTATTCTTTTGTGCGATGAAAATTTTGCAAATTCCATTCTGATCCTTTTGAGAACAATGGTTAAAAGCTTTAAAGGACTCATTTACCTTGTTTTCTTCCCTTTTTATTTCTGCTTTCTTGAGTTCAACATTTTATTTAATATTCGGGTATGAGTAAATGTGATGTTTAAAAAAATAATGATAATGATTATGTTAAAAAATATAATAGTCATATAACATATAATGAATTAATTTTTATTAAAAAATAATTTGAAAATATCATTGTTATCATCAGTATCACAACATTCACTTCGAACATTAGAATACTGAGCATCAATGATCAATCACCACTCTTCACGAATTCATATCTAATCATCACATATAAACTTCTCTCAACATCTTTCGACTGGTATCACAAGTGCAATTGTGATATAGTCGAACCGATGTCTCAGTGTTTAACCGATTAAAATTCAATTTCTTCGTCTAATCATCATTTCCATCGCTTCAAGAACTAACAATATCATCAAATACCTATTTGTTATTTCTTAATATATGGCATTTATTGACATGATGACATCCGTCACAATTTGATATACAAATATGCAATTTTAAAATCAGTGACTTGCCAATTAGCATTTTAGATGCAACCTGAACCAGGGGACTAATTAGCCCTTGCAGCTATCTTAGAAACATCGATTATATGATCGTTCCATAGAGTTGAATAACGAATTTGCATATAGATTGTGCAATAGTAGTCAAAGTTGTATCTTGAACTCATTGAATTCTACTAGATTTTTATGTTCCCATTTAGAAATTAACCCTAATTCGGCATTAAAAGATCGACTAGCAGGACTGTAGACCTGAGCTCCAATCACATTGTAGACAAAATTTATTTTTAGTAAATTTAGCACTTTGTGATTTAACTTGGGTTTGTATCGAAGGCTTTCTCGCAGTCTAGAGCACCTGCTATTTTTATATCGCGGTTGTAAATCGTTGTTACGGTCACAAAAATATCCTTTTTACTTTGTGAATATTTTTGACGGTATTAAATCTTCGTTTTATTTTTTAATGCATTTTTCAACTATTATTAAATATTTAACAAATATAGTGTAGTGACAAAAAATTACTATTATTTATATGTTGCAATTATAGAAATGACAACATTTTTTAAATATTTGTACCCCATTGCGTGATTTGTGGAGGACCCCTTCTGAAGCCCATTTTTGGATGGAAAAGAAGATCCCATGAATTCAATGATGTTGGTGACAAATTTTTCCACATATTTTTAATATTGCTGATAATATTGAGATAGATCTATACTTACCAACTGGTTTGAGACTTTTTTTGGGTTTGAGTATTCGAACGACCGTAGCTATTTTCCAAGATTGTTTAATATAGGCATTATTAAATATCTGATAAAAAGTGCACATAGAAACTAAATAAATGTTTTTTAAGATCTTCTGATAATCCTTTTAGAGAAACTATAGGAACCATTTGTTGTCTTGTTGATAGATTTTATTATAGTCTTCAGATCAGTTAGGAACGTTGTGTAATATTGATAGGTAAAGTTCGGTGTATGGTATTTGGTACGTAAAAACAAATTGATAATTGTTAGGGTTGCTTGTGCCACTGTCAGTAGAGAAGTCTAATAGTCTATTCATGTGTTCTAGATAATTCACTTATAGTTAGTTAGTCTATTAATTTCTGGTGTGAATTGTCGATTAACATAGTTTTGTTTATGGAATTTTGTAAAGTGTTCCGCCAATTTATTAGCGTCGCAGTGGGTATCGCTAATGATATTTTATTATCTATCAGGTTCGTCTGGATTATTTATCGAAATATTCGTATTAGTATACATATTCGTTTTTTATGTTTTTGTAGATATTGTGATCAAGCCTAATATGCTACTCAATCTAATATACCTAATCTTTTTAAGTGTGATTTAATTTGATTCCTGATAATGATATTAAGACAGTTGACCTGTGATTTAATACGGTTAGTGTCTGCATTTTCTTTGGTTGTACAATGAAGTTGTCTTCTAAAGTTGTTCTTAAGTTAGATGATACCAAGTATTATTTGAGGCAGCGGAGTAATAGTATTTAAGTTATTGTTGATGATAGGTATCATTCTGATCTCAATGTTTGCGAATCGATTTTCAAGAATTTCAAAGGTTTCATTAATATTGACATGAGATGATATGCACTGACAGCATGTCATTTGCAAAGTTGATTGCAGCTGGGCGCGTCCACAGGTTGCAAATAGCGGAACGGCCAAGCGTATGTGGAATATGGGTGTTATGCAAAATAGCGAGGATAATCAACGAAGGTTAGTTTATCAGACTCCCTCTTAGACTATAAATTAATTCCGCTCAAATTACTAGTAATTTCGCCTCGGATAACGGATTGGATTTATACAACGACAACACGACCTGCATGAACACAGACAAAACGAAAATGGAAAAAGAATATATTGCGATTTGCTTGCTGGAATATAAATTATAAAGATCAAGAACTGTCAATGGAAATAAAACATCATAAGATTGATTTTTGTTCTTTATATGGTCTTATCTTACGACAAAATAATTATAATGGGTAATATGAATAGTAGGGTGGGGAATTATGTATTGAATGGCGTTAAACAAAGATTTATCGAAGAAACATTGAAAATGGAGAGGCACTGATAGATTTTTGTGCTAACAAAGAACTTCGAATTAATAATACCTTTATTCTCACATAAAAATCAGCCTAAATATACTTGACATAACACCAGAGGTCAACAGTCAACTACATTATAACAAACAGAAGTTTTTATTCCACACAAATTTTGGATGTAAGTAATGTAAGTTCGGTTCAAATGATTCTCTATAAGATCAGAATAATTTCAAAATTACTAAAACCTAAAGCTCCAGAATATATTCAAAAAAACTAATATTGAATCCATTATGGATCCAAACACAAGGTAGCTATATGAGAACAAATTTCAACTTAAAATCTTGAGCAATTCTATCAACAATGAAGATAACGTCTACGAGGAAGAATAGTGCAAGTTAAAATAAAATGTAAATAATGCAACATATGAAGCGGTTTAATAAGTTAATATCCTTACAAACACAACATTAAACCATGGTTTATAGAAGAAGTGAAGATTTTGGCAACGGAAAAAGAGCAGCTGTACCTAAAATACAGAAGCCTAAAATCCCCAGTTGAATACAGAGTATATTAACTCATTAGAAACAGAATTGGTGCCAAAGTAACACAAATTAGAATGGAATACTAGAATCGTTTCAGTAAAGACATGGAACGTGATTTAAATGGTGGACAAAGAAACCTGTGAATGAATATACCCAAAATTTATAAGTTACTGCTGAAGCATGGGTTACGCATTTCTAAAATTTATTTACCTATACAGAAAAGTTTCATCTGAGAAATACGAGGCACATAGTTCAAGATAATAATTTTTATGTCATCCATCATTTGATTGAATAAGCAATTAAAACATTGAAAACTAGAAAATCTTCGAGTGTCTGAAATATGGAGGGGACAACCTAAATACTGAGATTGTTAAATTGTTCAATAAATTACTTGAACATAAAGAGATACCCGCAGATTGGATAACTTGTGTAACAATACCTATATTTAAGAAGGGTAGTAAATCGAATCTGAGAAACTATTGTGGTATTAACTATTGATTCGATATTCATATCAAACAACTTGTGGAGAAGTCCATTGAATACTAGATACCAATTTTCATGTGCGTCGTTGATCTTGTACAAGCTTTTGACCGCATACAACTTGACGATGTCTTAGGATGAAATATGTAAAAATCCCTGATATCCATGTAATACAACGAATTTTTTCGTTTTTTTATACTAATTATTGTGGCAGACTATCTAGCATAATATGTATAAAATGTAGTAGGCAATACTACGTATTTTGCCGTTTCCACCATGTCTCTATCTCTAAACGTTTACAAGAAATTGCAATTTTTAATTTTGATGAAAAACATTAGATTAGATTAGATTATTTTAGGACTTGTGGATCTTTATTCCACCACCACCGCGACGCAGAGGATCTATTGTGGATGCCCTAACTTTTACTACGTCTACGTCAGGTTCAAAACGCTGATGAAGTCCAGAATTTTTCTGGGTTCCAATTTTGAAATGTTTTTTGGGTGTAAGATATATCCTCCCAAATATTGCATTCTTCTTTGAGCGAGATTATCGCATTCACATAGAATAGGCTCGGTAGTTTCATCTTCAATACTGCAAAATCTACAAGTCATCTGATTTACAAAATTTGAATAAATGGTATTTCATCTGACAATGCCCCGTGTAAAGACCAGTGATAGTCCTTAAGTCATTTTTAGTCAACCCAAGCAACCTATGTGTTATTTGCCTAGAGTAGAGTGGTAACAATTTTTTCGCACAGTTTTACCTCTAATGTTATACCAATAGTTTTGCCGTTCACAAGCATCCCAATCTTTTATAGCCGATTTGACAGTGCATTTGGCTATTCCGCAAAATGGTGCAGGTCCAGTAAATGTTGACGATGTGCCCAACCTGGCGAGTTCAACTACCTTTTCGTTACCATCGATTCCCTCATGACCTGGCACCCAGTGTAAAGTCACTGAGTTTATATTTGCCAGTTTAATGAATTTTTGTATGCAGTTCCACACCATTTTTGACCCAACTTTATTTGAATCAATTGTTTGAAGTGCTGCTTGACTGTCAGAAAGTATTTCTATTCTCTTGCCAACATATTTCCTTATTAGACTAATGTGAATACAGGTTTCTATTGCATGTATCTCATCTTGAAAAACTGTTGTAGCGCCTCCTAGAGAGAAATGACCCTCATAGTTGGGCCCAAAAATCCTGGAGCCCGCTCCATCCGCCGTTTTAGAGCCATCGGTGTACCATACCTCAACTAGTTTGAAATAACACTAAAATCTCCTGGAAGATATGCAGAGCATATAATTATGTCCCGTACGCCATTTTTCATCTGAATTTCTATCATCGTTGCAGCTAGGTATCTACTGCAAAACTCTGCTATGGGGAAAGAGTTGATATTTTTCCTTATTACTATGCATACCCTGGGATTTGCTGGAGAGTTGTCAAAGCACCTTGCCTTCTTTTGCTGTGAGCCCTTTTACATGACCCTTGTTTACCCAGGGCTCTTGAATTCTTCGCATGGTAAAGAGTTACCTCTATAAATTTAATAGCGGTAGCCATTAGATCCGAACATCTCCACTACCTGAAGCCATAGCTTCATTCGGATCCACACAAGGCAGAGTTCTGATACCCGAAACAGAAGTGTGGCAATGACCTTGGATGGTAGATCTATCCATCGGATCCGGTTTGTCACATTTTGTTCGACCCTTTTCTAGGTCCTTTGTAGGACGTAGAGTTTTCGTGTCTGAGGATAAAATAAATAGAAAGTCGATGCTGAAATCCATATAATAGAACGAGTTTTCTCGTCTTTTTGAACTAATTTTCGTAGCAGATTATTTAGAATATATTTATAATTTGTAGTAGGCAATACTACGTATTTTACCGATTACACGATGCCTCTATCTCGACGAACATGAACCAGAAACCAACATACGGCAAAACATAATTGATCTTATACAGCAGATAAATGTTAAACAACACAACGCGAATTAAAGTAAATGGAAAGCTCACAAATGGAATACCAATATCAACTGGAATCCGTCATAGTGATAGTTTGAGCCCAACATTGTTCAATATGGATCAAAATCATTCTGAAAATTAAATATAATGGAATTGGTTATAGAATGGGAAATCAACTGATTTGTATCATTTGTTATGCGGACGATGTTATTGTCGTTGCAGTAAATGAGGAAGATTTGCAACATCTATTATTTGCATTTAAACAAGATACTGGAAGCTTAAACATGTTGGTAACTACCATGAAAACAAAACCAATTGTTATGGCCAAAGAACCAATAAGATGCAAACTAGCGGTAGATAACATACCAATTGAGCAAATCATGAGCTTCGGTTACTTGGGTGCATAAACAAGCAATTATCAAGATGTTACTGCAGAACTTCAATATCAAACCATCAAAGCGGCATCACATCAATATCTGAATGCCTTCGTGACTTCATTTGGAGAAATAATTTCATGTTGCTTAAGCAAAGTACGAATTTATAAAACATGCGTAGGTAAGACCTATTTTAACATATGCTGTGGATATACATAAACAATTTATGAGGACAACAGAAATAAAGGTCTTACGTACTATCACCGGTCATTCAGTGAGAGATAGAAATGATGATATCAGAAACGAATGCAAAATTCAAGACATAGTACGACCGAAAAAATCCGTTATTGGAACGACTATGTTGAAAGAATGCCAGATAATAAATATAATCGATAATATTGCAATGAGAAGAAGAAAATGAAGAAGATCATTAATCATTTCAGTTATTACTTGAAATAGGTATACAGTCTATTGGTCTACTATAACAGCGTATATTTGTTGCCTTGAACTTTTTTTAGACCCTAGGAACAAAGTTCCAAGGGTCTGTTGCATGTGATTCGGTTCATGTAACGCCAAGAAATAAAAATTTCAGAAAAAAAAAAAATTTTTTGCGTCCTTCCGTCCGTGCGCACGATAACTTGAGAATGCTTCGAGATATCGCTATGAATGCACGTGTCACTTTTATCTGATTTGTGAGGCAAATTGGAGTACTCCTTCAAGTACCTCCCATACAAAATTTTTATTCCTTTTTTTATTTTTTAGATTAAAATTGTTTGTATAATACATAAAAACTTCAAATTTTATATATATAACCGATATTATAATTAAAAGAATGTGTCGGAGTATAAGCTTAATCGGATTACGACTTGGAGTACCTCACATGTATATTGTGCACCAGAACTTGAGATTGCATTGACATATCGCCATGAAATTATGCATGTGTCACTTTTATCTGATTTCTGAGTCTAAGCTCGAAAATGAGGAAAGTTGGAGTACTCCTTCAAGTACCTCCCATACAAACTTTTTACTCACTTTTATTCAATTTGTGAGGATAATTTCGAAGATGAGGAAAATTGGAGTACTCCTTCAAGTACCTACCATACAAACTTTTTACTCCTTTTAGATTAAAAATATTTGTATAATACATACAGACTTCAAATTTTACATATACAACTTTATAATTGAAAAAATGTGTGGGAGTATGAGCTTAATCGGATTACTCCTTGGAGTACCTCCCATGTATTTTGTGTACGATAACTTGAAATTGCTTTGACATATCGCCATGAAATTATGTACGCGTCATTTTTATCTCATTTGTGAGCGATAGTTCGATGGAGAGAAAAATTGGAGTACTCCTTCAAGTACCTCCCACACAAACTTTTTACTCCTTTTAGATTATGAAATTGGGTGTATAATATCAAAGATTAATATAATTATATTATATATAATTATATTGTTATATTATAATTAAAAATATATGAAAATGTTAACTTGATCACATAACTTCCTAGCGTATTTCCAATGTATAATTTTTACTCATTACTGATTAAAATAAGTTATATGATTCGATGTACAAGATATCAACTATTTTTTGCAATTCTCTTTAATGAATATTTATATATTATGTTGTGATCCTTTAAACAATTTCCAGGGCCTATAATAATTGGCAACCAATTATACGTTTCTCTTGTTTTAATATGGTGATTGTTATTGTTGTGATTTTATCACGAATATCGAAAATGAGTACCTTGTGATCTAATTCGAAATCGATAACCACTACTATGTGTGACTTTAAATCTAGGGATAATCTTGAATTCACAATGAATAGATTTAAGGAATGCTTTCAGTATTGGTTCTCACGAATGAGGGATCGTGAGAGGTGTGAGAAGAGTTGTCGAACTAGCCGGGGGGCCAACAAAGTACCAGTGATAAAGATTTCTACCATTAACATTATCACAGAGTCTGTATTATATGATCACTTAAACAATTAATTTTCTGTATATAGTTAAGTTTGACATTATGATCAATGATAGTTGTTAATGTGATCTATGAGGTTTTTATTCGAATTCAGTGATTTTGAAATTAATATTAAAACTAACCCAACTCATAACTAATGATGTAAATACATGATTTTGACCTATTTTAATAAATTAATTAGATATTTATCATCATATTAACTTTTATGTAGTTTTCTTTTAAGTTTTAAGTTGCTACAAACTACCCCCGATATAAATAAATATGAATACGACTGCGCCAAAATCTACCCCAATATATGTGAATAAAAGGAAAATGTATACAAACGAAACGCATCACTGATATTCTTCATTTTATTTCGTTTTTACCACCCGAATAAATAACATTATAACTCATTGGAGTGTGTATATTGGGGGTTTTTATTATTTTGGATGACCAAAAACACTCTACCCTTGTATATTCACATATTCATAAAAAAAAAAAACCATTTTTTTGCTACTCATAGTAAATTTATACGAAACGAAGAAAAAAATGTGTTGTTTAAATATCTGATTTTCCTTCGATATTGGAAAATTCCAGTTAAAGAAAATTTAATTTGAATAGTGTGATTTTCCTAAAATATTGAAATTCAAATGAAGAAAATAATATTTTATTGTTAAGTGCAATTATTTTCTGTTGTGAAATTATCCATTTTCAAAAGCATTGTATTTTTTTTTTTGCACCCGCATTTATAAATAAAATAAAAATAATTTAAGGGTGGTGATTTTTCTGCCTAATTTGCCAGACATCTTTAGACGGTCGATTTTTTTTTTTTTAATTGTATTATAATATGTTTTTTTTTGTGACATTAATGAATTTAATTTGTGCGTTTTAAAGAAAAGTTTAATTAATTGGTAAAAGTTTTTGTTTTTTTCTTTTTTTTTTAAATTATTTATTTAAATTGTGTTAATAAATGTTAAAACCTAATTATCAATTAAATGGCTGCAAACCACATAGCTCAGGTAATTGAATTATGGCTGCCATTGTGGCGAAACTACAATATATTATGTTAAAATACATATAGCCATAAGGATTATAATATATATGTGGATAATAGACAGACAATAATTCAATGAATATCCTTTTGTATTATTTATATACATGTCATACTGAAGGATTTACAACATGTTTTTCCGAAACTTTTTTTTTTGTTGCTTTTTATATTGAAATTTCTTTGTGCTGTTTTATTTACTTTCATTGTTTTTTTTTTTTTTTTTTTTTTTGATACACAAATACATATAATTATATTTTCTCGAAGGATTTTTCTTTCCTTTATAAATTTACAAATAATGGATATTATATTAAAATAAAATAAAAAAAAAATATGAAAAAAATTTAGATATTTGTATCCTTGTGTGTATATCAATAGAATAAGACAAAAAATACATCGTATCATATCATTAACTATTCAAGTCTGGTAATTTAACATTAGAAATGCCTATTGGTTACAAAAATCTCGTTAATTTTTTTTTTTTGCTACTCGAATATGCCGCAAAATCTGTCCATTTTCTTCCGGTGGAATATAAAGATTTAAATAAGCAATAAATCATAAATTTGTCATTTTAAAGACAATTGATATAATTTGAGAATATACGAGAAAATGTTTGATGAAAAAAATAATCATGAAAATATACTCTTCTTCTTCTTCTTCTTCTTCTTCTTTCGTTAGGTCATGGACCTGTATTTTTCTTGGACATTTTATTTTCAGTTAATTTTGAGATGCGGATGTCCAACTCTCTCGCCATCTCTTCGGAGACCTACCTATTGACCGCGTGCCACCAGGGTGTTTTTTTCTTGCAATATTTGCGATTCTGTTATCTGGCATTCTATCAACGTGGTCTCTCCAGTA
>JANSTX010039384.1:0-12997 GCA_027564355.1 Penthetria funebris | reverse complement strand
TACACTTAAAGGCAACATTTAAATTCTAATTTTATAAAACGATTAATACATCGTTACTAACAATTTTCAATTCAGAATTTTTACACAAATATTTATAATAAAAACAAAATAGCTATTGGAAATGCATAAAACGACTGTATATTTAACAAGAATCTACTTTTTTTTTTGATTAAGTACCAATATATGGTAATATATCAATTCATAATCAAACAAAAAAGAAAAAAATACGTCTAAGTGTTACCAAATAAAAATACTGTAGTTTCGTCAATTATGAATCTTTTACGTAATACTTTTTAGTTTAAAACAATGTTGGGAATACACTAATTTTGACATTGTACGAATATAAGCCTCGGAAATTCGTTGCCACTTCCACCGAATTGCTGAATGTTACCTCAGTTTGAAAATTATTTGTTGACACTTTAGGTGCCAAAAGGGACCACATGGTGAAGTCCATTCGATTCAAGTATTGTGAATAGAATTTTTGCTTAGAAATGAACAATAGAACATTGTTTATATAATACCATTTCCATAGTCAGTAAATATTGTTAGGATTATCTTCTGTAACATTAGGTAGTAAAGGTAAATTATGAACTTATAAATGAAGTTGGTGATGTAAGTTGGTGAATAAAAATTTTGTGCAAAAATATGAATGAAAAGACTTTAGTTCATTTAAATTTATCATTAATTATACATGAATGAATATATACATTTATATTTGTAATATAATTAAATTATTTTAATTATATAATTTATTTTATCTATAAAACTTATAATACATGTACAAATGAAATAATATACTTAATTAATTTGACTGCAGGATTGATTGTAAAAAAAATTGCACTTCATTTTAAAGTTTTTTTTTTTTTTTTTTTTTTTTGATAGAAAAATTCCAGGGATAAAATAATAATGAACAAAAATCTGCATAATAAAATACAGACACATACAGTAAGACTGAGCAACTTTTAATGTGAATCTTTATTTATATTTATATGCATGATCAATTTTTATAAACTTTTATCATCTCCATCATCTTAAATTTAACTCTACATGGGGGTGCACATGAAATATCAAATTTAAACAAAATATACTGTGGAGCATGTAGTTTGTCGGCTAAAAATTTCAATATAATAATCAATATAATTATAATAATATCTATCGGTGATTTGTTTAGAGAATTTTAAAAGGATAGAAAACTTTGTTTTAAAAGAATAGCGAAGGTTTATTAAGCACAGTTATGCTTCTTTCTATATATCTGTATTTAAAATAAAAGGGCATGTAATTTACAGCGATTGATTTGAGTAAATATAAAGGATGTAATACAAATTAGTTCTCATTATTCATTGTAATATTAAGTAGTGAACTACTTATTATTTATTTAACAAATCATAAAAATCTACCTTTTTTAGTTAACTTTTTACTCCACAATATTTGAAGTTATGGAACCATGCTAATAATTTTAATTATATTGCTCTTATTATAATAATAATAATAAAAATAATATCAAAACAATATATTGTGGTGTGCCGAACCCCATATACATATATCTTAATGCTAGGTTTGTAAAGATGATTGTTGTGATTTATTTAATAATAATCCATTATAATCTGATCGTTGATGATTAATTATTAACATTATTACCTCGTTTCTCGATTTTTCTTCGTTCTGAAATTATCCTTAATATTTCTGATGAATCCGATTTTTTAACAGTATCACCTTTGTTAGATGATTTATCTACCAAAAATGAATCCGATTTTGAAGGACCACTTATTGCTAATTCTAAATCATTAGATTTCTGTTGTTTGGATACAGATGGTAATAATAATGAATTTTCATCAATATCATGGTCTTCATCTAATGCATGTTGTTTATATAATTGTTTGGCACTACCTGATAAACTTCGCGTTTGAAGTCTTGGCACTGATAAATATAATTTATTACCACTTAAATCATCATTGTTATTATTATTAATATTATTATTATTATTATTATTATTATTATTATTATTATTATTACTATTATTATTATTATTATTACTATTATTACTATTAATATTATTACCATTACCACCATCAACACTATAATTATCATTACTTTTACTAATTGCAGTACCAGTACGACTTGCACTACTAGAATTAATACCACTAATATTATTACAACTATTTATAATAGAATTAGTAATTGTAGATATATTTTCATTGGGAATATTATTTTGTTCATCAATATTGGGCATGGTATCGTTTTTAAGATAAAAATTTTTCTTTTCAATAACTTTAATTTTATTACCATCATTTAAAATTAGATTGTCGATCAAATTTGGTTTATAATCATCATCATCATTATCATTAATTTCTATGCTTTCTTCAAATGTATTCCTCTTAAATAAATTCAATTTTTTATCAATTTTCCATGGTAAATTATCACAACTTGTACGTTTTGATTCCTTTTTCAATTTATACCGTGTCGATGCCTCATCCAATGACATTTCCTTATTTAATCTTGATTTTTGTGATTTAAATGTTGCCGTTTTAAAATTAATTTTCTTACCTACATCTTCTTCAATAATACCATTTAATTCATTTTCTTTACTATTATTAATTAAACTATTTTCAGCAACTTCTGAGATACTATTTCGTTCGTCAAACATACTTGATAGGTGTTGATTTAATTCGGATATTTTTAATGTTGAATTAAAATATTGCATTGTTTGACGCCTTTGAGCATTATATTTCCTTTCGAAAACCGGTGTATTATACGTAAAATTTGATGGTAATGAGGAAACTTTTGCCAATGGCCTTTTTTGCAAATTTTCTGCTTTTTCTTGTAATTGTACACATAATTGTTGTTCCTCCTCAAATAGTTGTTCTTGACGAAATTCACGTTCCAATTCTGTATCCATATCCATTTCGTCTTCCATTTGTTTATGACTTTCTTCTAAATGTTTCATTAAAACGGCAACCACAACATTCACCAATACAAATTGTGCCATTAACACAAAAATAACAAAAAATATTGGTGCAATAACTGTACTGACACAACAATTTCGTACACAATCGGCTGCATCATCACAATCATCTCGTAATGTATCTTTCATAATGCCATTCCAATTGTCACCGGTTGCAACACGAAATAATGTTAAAAATGCCATACCAAAATTTGCAAAATGTGCATGTTCACCTAAACCTTGACACGGATATTCATCGGAACATTCTAAACGACCAAATAATTCAACTCCAAGGGCAGCAAATATAAAAAATAATAGAAAAAATAGTAAACCTAAATTTCCAACCTATATACATAGTACAAAACAATATACAGAATAAACAAGAAAATTTGTTAGATTATAAAAATATTTAATTGGAAAAATTATTATATAATTTTACCTGTGGTAAAGCTTGCATAACAGTATCCAATAGTGCACGAATACCTTTTGCCATTTTCAAAAGTTTTAAAACTCTTGCTATACGTAAGACACGCATAACTCTAATAATTGTCGGATTTATTGGTATAATATTTGTTTCCAATTCTTCTAATACAATTCCGACAATAGATAATATTACAATACCAACATCCAATTGATTCCATTTATCTTTCATATAGATCTTAATGCCTAATGCCACTAATTTCATAATTGCTTCCAATATGAAAACGGCAGTAAAAAAATAATTAAACACTTTCAATGCATATTCTAATGCAATTGGCATCATATAATATTCCATTGCCATTGTAACAACATTTAAACCAATAACGGCTGCAATGGCTAAATCAAAATATTTTGATGTAACAACATTATGCACAAACATACGATGTTTTGAATATTTTATATAATATGGTGGTTCATGCATTTCTGAAATAGAAAAATAAAGACAAATTATATTAAAAATTATATTATAATATTCAAAAATATAAATAAAGATTATTATAATTAGAGAAGCAATTGATAAAAATGCGATAATCATAATTACTGAAAATTTGAAAAAAAAAAAAAATTATATTACTCACTTCGTCTCTTCTTCTCCATTTGCAATGCACGTTTAGCAGCCCTTCTTAGTTTTTCCTCTTTTTCCTGTTCCTCTCGACAACGATGAAAATTTTCCACCACAACACCAACAAACATATTCAATACGAAAAATCCCACCAATAAAATAAATGCAATAAAATATAATAGACGCCATTCATTGTAATTAACAATTGGCTGTTGATCAACACCAACTGCATCCAAACCAGTATACATAATATTTACCCATCCATCTCGAGATGATAAAACAAATAGTGACATTAATGCTTTGCCTAAATCATCGAAATTATATTTTCGATTAATCCAAACATTGCCCGGTATTGATAAGCAATCGGATTTATTCTTTACATCCTTAATGTTAATGCCTTCACAAAAAAAGAAGGTACCCTTAAATAATTGGACACCAAGTATTCCAAATATAATGAAAAATGTACAACAAATTAAAACAATATTTCCAATGGGTCTCAATGATGATAATAATGTTTGTACTACAAGTTTTAAACCAGGTGCTCTATTGATAACTCTAAGTGGCCGAAGTGAACGTAATAAACGGAATACCTTTTATGGAATTATATAATGTTATATATTATGTTTTCTTTGTTAATTAAAATATATTATATAAAAAATTATTACCCTTAAAATACCAAATATTCTAGGACTTGAATCACTAATCAATGACATAAGCAAATCAATAATAGATACTATTACTAATGAACCATCCATAATATTCCAACCGGAATTAAAGTATGCATCATTTCCATAAAACATACCGGCTGCGACTACCTAGAGAAATGCATTAAAAAAAAAAAAAATACAATATTTAATTAATTTAGTTTATATTTTGGGTAAACATTCTTTCGTATATGTTTTTGAACGATTGTGAGCAAATGTGGCACCTATGTTGCTGATACGTTTTATTACCATAATTAAACTGAATATATGAATAGCAAAGGGATGCCCGGGATTCATAGAAATGTTCCATACGAGGAAAAACTATATAGTTTACTTATGACTTGATAATAATACACACACACTGACCTTTACAAACATTTCAACTGTAAAAACACCTGTGAATATATAATTCGCAGTTGCTAAAAAATATCGTTCTGTACAATTGGGTGGAATATTTGGCCGTTCCATAGCCAAAGTAATGCAATTCAATGCTATGAATAATAAAATTACATTATCAAACCATTTTTGATTGACAAACCAGCTGCAAACTTTACGAAATCTTAAAAAAAAAAAAAAAATTAGAACATATATGATAAAATAAGTTTTATTGCTTCTAATTTCTAAACCCAAATTTTTTACATACTTATTTTCTGGTGAGAATATATACAATGCATATTCTTCACGTTCTTCTGTAAATTCTTCGGGTTTCAATCTCATCAGTAAATTCATTAATTTTGTTGTATATTCACACTCTGTTTGTACATCAACTGGCGGTTGTGTTGCATTTGTTACAGCTGCCGGTGTTGTTATTATTACCGGTGGATCTGCTATATTAAGATTTGATATAGATTTTTCTAATATTTTAATGTCAACTTTTGGTGAATTTATATATTCATTTGATTTCTTATTTTCTAAATTATAAATATTTATATTTGAAGTCTTCTCATACACTTGTTCAATTGAGGACATTCGTCTTCGAAATGTTGGATAATTTTTTATCGAATCATGTCTATTTAGATTATGATAAATTGGTTGTGAATTACTATTAAAATAACTATTACTATTATGATTATCATTTTTATAAATAATTGAGCCACGTCTAATTAATGAATTTTTTCGTATTGCAGAATCCTGAGGACTTAATCTATGTATGTCTGTTGTTGATGGTCTGGTATCATTTTGTATGCGATTTGTATTTTGCATTAAATTATCATGTTTTCTTGCCTGATGGACAATTGTATTGCCATTAAATTGTAAATGATCACCACGTCCATTATTTAATATTATTATATCACTATTTTCAAATTCAGTTTTTGTTTTGCCCTTTTTCTTTTTCGAACTGGAACGACTAAATTTCTTAAAACTAGAACTTCTTTGAATTTGTGTTATTGCCTCTGGCATTTCACTAGTTGATGATAATTTTGATCGATTTTGATCATCTTTAATGGATGATGTTGACGATGAACATTCGATTTGTTCATCGGATTGTATGTTGATATTTATCTTATTAGTTGCAGATATTATTGATAGTTTATCTTGATTTTCATAAAATAATGTAGTTGGTATTGTTTCATAATCGGTTCGATCATTTAATGACTTAAAACTATCGATTATTGATGGTGGTTTTAGTAAAGTTGGAACACTATCATACTGAAAATATAAGTATGTATTATATTAATTATATAAGCAATTAATTATTTCAGTTTATTATAATTTTTATAATTTCTTATTTAAACAGAATTGATAGGTTGACTAATACAATAACGTGATTCCAAATTCTTGTGCACATGTATGTCGATGTATAATTTCGTATTTTCAATAATGCAGCGATACTCCTCAATATAAGATTGATTCGATATGATTTTTTTTTTTTAAATACTCAATAAATCGTCATATTGTGATAAGATGTACATGTTACTTAAGCAACATTAGCCATAATTTTACCAGCCGATGTATTTGTCTTTATCTTATATCGTACATTTCACCATTGCTGACGAGTGTTATTTTGTTTCTGGTAGTGTCTATAGTGATGGATTCATGTCTGAAAAACGGTTATGAATGGAAGTAAACATTGACTGCCATTCCAATGAAACCAGGTTGAATAATGAAAATTTTCAATTATTCTTTGAATCCCATGTGTAATTCATTTGGAATTGATTTAAACATAGTAAAATATGAACAATCGTGAATATTGGAATTATGGAAGATGTATGTAGTTTAGTATTAACAATTTTAATTCTGAATTAGTTTGCAGAACCTTCTAGATATATTATGCATCTATAAAACCAACGTCGTTTTCCGTTGAATTGCAGCGTTACTTCTGAATTGATATAAATTTTAAAATCTAACAAATACCATTTTCTAGAAATTATCGTGAAATATTTATTTAATCAAAATTCAAAACTACAAAGAGAAAAAGAAATGATCATCAAACAAATTTATTAAAATATTTATAATTAAATTGTCTATATGCTAATTAATACACCATAATTTATCAACATATTCATTAATGTATATCTATGAATAAATTAAATATATACGTGTATTATTTAATAGAAAAGGGTGAAAATTTGTAACATTGATGATTGACATTGAATAAAATTCCTAATTAAGCATCTACATATGAAACAAAGAAAATTCAATTAGCTTTTAAAAAGAACTAAACTACTTATCGAATATGATGTGTAAATGATTATTTTTTAAATTGTCAATATGTAGATTTGGCAATTATTAAATTCATATTCAATTGAGATTTTAAAGACATAAGAAAATGTTAAAATTTGAAACAAATTTTTATTATTATTGATGACTGAGCGAGCCTTCTTTTTCTGATGAAGTTCTCAAATAAAGAACGAAACGATTGGGTTGATGGTATAAAGAAAGATAAAGATTTTAATTGCTATTATTATTTCCACAATATCACACAATTGAATACAAATTAATTATATAGAACACTATTTGAAAATAATTTATTATACTATAGTTAATATATTCATAGAACCGAATCCTTAATACTAGGTATACTAAGATTTCCACTTCTTTTAGGTATTGCCTAAAAAATTTACGTTGTCTAAGTTGTTTAAGTACGACTATTATATTTAAAATAAAAATTAAAACTCTCATAGTTACGGTTCCTAAGCTATAGAGCCACATAATATATTGATATCTTAAATTCCTTAGCACGTTTTCAAATAAAACTCACATCATTATTTACCTTTTCCAAATTCTCGAGTTCAAAAGTATTCCAATCTTTAATACTGACACCAAATTCTAATGTTGCATTAGGTGAATCTTGTGGTGTTGCTGCTGTTGTCATAATAATTGGTGGTTCACGATTTATACAGCATTTTAAATTTTTATATTTGGTACCATCATTTCGTCTGTCCCTGATTGAACTCTTCAGAAGCAATCAATATATGTATTAATTTTTTTTGTTTATATACACCATATATTTTTTATATTCATTGTTTAAGAAAAATAATAAAAACAAAAAAAAAAATATGCCAAAATATACCTTCTTATTTTGTTTACCCCTACCCTCGATACAATTAACAACGTCTTTAACAGAATTTTGTTTAGCTATCAATGAATGTTCCAAATCGTGTTGCGTTTGTTCATTAGAATTTGAAGGAACCACGGTTGGCTGTAAAAGTCGCTGTTTTTGTATATTGCATTTTGGTTCCTTGCAAAAATTAGTTTGTTTTGTCTTGCATTAAAAAAAAGGAATAAGCGCCCAAATAATTTTGTTAATGTTTTAATATGAAGTTGTGTTACAGATTGACAACAAAAAAAAAAAAATAAAAAACAATACAAAGAAAAGCATAGCAAATTGGTAAATAAAATCAATATAAATATAAATCAAATGTTTATTAGATACATTTTGTATACATAATGATAGAATATGTTAATTATATTGAAAATCAAAGATGTGTTTTTATTATATTTAGAACAAAAAGAAAGAAAAATAAAAAAAACCTATAATATTTTACAATATTATAGATTATTATTTATTCACCTTATCAACATCTTCAGCACTATACCATTTATTTTTAATTTCATGATAACTATCACTTGTTGTTGAATTTGATCCTCTTCTGGCCTCCTCGTTCATCATCTCATTAAATGTTTCATTTTCTTCCCTTAATTTTTTCACTAATTCACGTTGTTCTCGTTCACGTCTTTCATTTCTCTATACATATATATATATATATATATATATATAGAATTTTTTTAAATTAATTTAATTAATTATTGTGCTTTCTCATTTAATTAAATAAATGAAATTAAAAATATTATGAAAATTACTTCAGAACTAAATCCCTCCACTAGAATAGCAACTAATAAATTAAAAAGTACATAATTTCCGAATGTCATCAAAGCTACGAAATATAAAGCTGCCCAATGACTTGTTTTTTCCATTCCATTGAAAAGGACGACATTCCAATCTTCTTGTGTTAAAATCTAAATTTTTTTTTTAAATTATTATTATTTTTTCTTATGCCTTTTTCAATTCCTTAGAGTGTGTTTTTTTTTTTCATGATATTCAT
This sequence comes from Penthetria funebris, assembly GCA_027564355.1. Taxonomy (NCBI): domain Eukaryota; kingdom Metazoa; phylum Arthropoda; class Insecta; order Diptera; family Pleciidae; genus Penthetria; species Penthetria funebris. Next base: position 3,763 of record JANSTX010039384.1, on the reverse strand, counting down.
GAAATCTTGCCCATATTGGTAATTTTTTTTCTGTTTGTCATCATGGGAAATTATGTTATGAGATCAGAATATTAAAAACTCTTTTATTTTTCATATATGGAAACTATGCCAATGAAAATAGTATAATATTTCTTTTTTTCTTTACTATTTATTAGCTATTGATGACAATGCAGAAAATAAATAACGTTATGGATGCGAGAGTCCAAAAAGTATATATAAACACTAACTATACAGTAAATGCATATATAATTTCTATGAAAAAATCAAAAAAAAAATTTGTAGTTTTTCTATAAAATTGCCATATATTTATATCTAAAGCTACAATTAATATCCTAATTGTTAATGGTAATTATAATAATTCAGTTTTTTTGCACTAAAACATTTCACTATAATTGCATTGCATACAATTATACATCAAATCAAAATATAAAGCAATTGCAGTAGCTAATTATGCCATTTAACTAATTATTAAGCAATTATCTAAATTGTATTTCTGTGAGATAATTTAAGGATATTTAAATTAATTATTTTATTATTTCTTTATTTAAAATTAAAACTTTTATTATTAACGATCTACAAATGCTTTATAAAAAGGGCTGAATTATCACATACAAAGTGACAATGGATGAAACATGTAGCCATTTATAAGCCTTTATGGACAAAATGACCTCAGTTTTCAAGATAGATGACTTAACTGTTGAAAGACACAATAGACAAGATTTTCTTTTAAATTGCTTATGTCTACAGAATTTGTTGAATCTTACATAAATAGATTAAAATTTAAAAAAATAAGAATCAGCATTTCAGGTTCATGGAATATTAATAGCATATAATAAGACTTGAGTTTTCCAGATCATATAGTAATAATAGTAATGATTGTTTGAATTACTAAGTGAAGTACATAATCGAATATTTTAATAACTAACATTATTTCAAAAACCGAATTTAGTAAAGAAATTAAAGAAATTGTAAATAATATACTAATGTATTTTTGAGATAGTAACTAAATACAAAGTTCTTTGACACACTTTCGTTACGATAACTTCAGGAGTTATAAGGAATATTATTTTAAGCCTCACAAAATTTTGTAAACAATTTTATGAAATCAATAATACACAATAATCGGCGAAGTAAAGAGCTTTCAATATTTGGAAAGTTATGTGGTGGTGAATATTCTATTATTATGTATTTATAAATTAATTTAATGAATTCCAAAAAATATCTCACATTTTTGTTGTTTGAAGTAAGCAAAAATAAAATTATTATAATAAATTATTATAGCCAATAAGCATTAATTTAACATAATCAGCTTAATTCAATTGGAATTAAAGTGACTGTTTACAATTTTAAATACTAAGCAATATAATTACAGCAATATAATGCAAAATATAACAAACATTAAAATATAAATATAAATAGGGGTTTTTTTTTATGTTGTATTTTATTTTTGCATAATTAATTTCTGGAAACAAATGCCTAATTTTTAATGCTTACTTGAAATACCGTCACTGTAGCCCATAAAATATTGTTGAAATGTTTTCGATCACATTCACATTGTGGATGTTTTATAACAATTTCAGGACAAGTGCATTCCCTTTCTTGTCCAAATTCGTCCAAAAATTTACAAAACTTACCCCCAAAGAGATACATGCCAAGTATGCTACAAGTTGGATTATATAAAAACAAATACAAAAAACTGGTAGATTTGTTTGGTTTCTAAACAAATTGTTAATTTCGGTTATATATATTTTTTTTTATAGTTAGTAAATATATGGTGGATATAGTTTAAATGTAAATTGTTAATTTAATATGTAAATTGAATTCAGAAATTGTTTTCAATAGATCTTCAAATATCTATATAAACGTTAAAAATTGTTGTAAATTTATTAATTAAATATATTGTGTCGATATAAGTGCATCGTAAATTCAGTCAGTTAACGGTACTATAATAATATTTCATTTGTGATTTTGAAACACATTTTAATTAGAAATTAAAACTTTCTTATTTTCATGACAACATTGAATACGTTCCGAAATTTCAAATCAAATTTACACTGATAACTGAGCAAATTTACAATATAACATTTATTATTTTATTCACTTATTTCATTAAGCAGAAACTATCTCTATTTACTAATAAAAATGGGCATAAATATAAGTAAAAAAATAATAAATAAATTGTGTAATAAAATACAACTATACGTATATTCTATTTATTTGTAAAGGTAACGAATGCACTGTGATCATCAACAAACATCTGGGTAACTCAACCGATTTTTACTTCCAAATGATATTGCCGGTAACTCGATTTCAATATAAATGTTAATTTTTTGCATGCCTTAAATGAGGATATCAGTCGTGTTCGTCGATTACGTGAAATATAGTAATCAACAATTTAGGTAGCAGAAATTGATTCTATGTTTGTCATTAGAAAATCTTAATTTATAATTGTTTTGGTGGACATTTGATTATATTATGTATATAAGAAATCGCAGTGCTATACCGTCCATATAATTTAAGGGACAAATATGATGGTATAATGTTGTATTTTAAAAAAACAAAAATTAAAATTGACATAATCTTTGTTAATGAAATAAAATTTATATATGTGCATAAGTTTATCCTGTGTAAATTAGGACGATGATACATTATGTATTATCGTACAGTTAGAACATAGAATTTACAATTAAATAACTAGACTATCTAAACAAATAAAAGTTCACATTCTACATAATACCTAGTAAAATAAGCGTATTAATTAATTTTTTTATTATTTTAAATGGTAATAGAGAATTCAATTTACATATTAATAGGAATGATTAAATGAAAATACAGAAAAATATTTTGCATTTGATATTACGCCCGAATTAAATTCAATTGTTTTTTACATAAAATAAAATTTAAATAATTTAATTATAAGGAATTGCATACCTTTCACTTTGGAGATTACAAATTTAATTATAGCAAAATATTACTTCAAATTATTTGAAAAAATTATACAAATATCACATTGTTTAGCTATATAAAATTTTATTCACATTTTAATTTCAGTACATTTCTGCCACAGTAATGAATAAAATTCGAAATTATTTTAATTTGATTTAGTTACCGAATAATTGAATTGCAAAGTAATGGTCACTGCAGAATTTAAAAATGCCAATGCTATTGGTAGTTATTTTTTAATAATATTATAATGGGGCGTGATTATAATATATGAATTCTGGCATTTAATCATCCCTTTATGTTATATGTTTGATTATATAAATGTATTATTTTTATATGAAGGTTGAAGTTGTTACAATAAGTTGAAGCATTTTTCGGCTGTAAGATTTAAAAACATATATTTCATATTAAGTCATCAAATTTATCATTTTGTCACAGAATTTAAACACATTTCGCCAAGAGTAATTTAAATCTATTTGAGTGTTCATGTTATATTTTGAAATTTTAGTTTAACATCTTAAGTTAAGTTTCTAATTTATTTTTTTGAGTAAAGTTAGTTTTATAAGTAATCAATTTATTGCAACAATTTCAATATTATATATGTATTTTTAATTTTTAATTGCAAATGTATATATATTTATATTTAAAAAAATCAGTTTTTATTTTCTAATTTAAATATGCTAATGTTATTATTTTAAAGGTTAAATGAAAAAAAATATGATGTTAATTATTTGTAATATATATAATATATATGTATATATATATATATATATATATATGTATATATATATAGTGTGAAATTTATTTTAAAATACGAGTA
>JANSTX010039373.1:0-12998 GCA_027564355.1 Penthetria funebris | reverse complement strand
GATCATCATACCTGATCTCAAATGAGATTCAGCAAACGGAAAGATGAACTGAGTTATTTCATGCGCTACCTCTATACCTAAAAAACGTTTCCATACCTCGTATTTCTAACCCTAAATTTAATATCAAAGGTATCCATTTTACAATTTTACACAATGTTTAAATGACACCTGCTTGTAGACTGTAATAAAAAAAAAAAGGACCGAATACAAATTTTCAAAACAAAGACTCAATTTAAATATTAACAATAAAATAATCATTTAAATTTGAGCTTTGTATTATCAGTAAAAAGATGAATATAAAAAATGGCCATGAAACGCGCTATTTATTTGCATTTTATTGCAAAGCATCATTAGCCTTCATGTTTATACTACGCATTATCAAGCGCCTACAAATTATAACTAATAATAAAAAGTATATTATTTTATATTAAAATGTATACATTTTTCATTCAAGTCAATAACCAGCATAAAAACACAGTTTTTTTTTTTTATTAAATATAATATAAATATATATATATATATATAAATCCTTACCAGATATCTGAGGATGATTGATGAAAGCCGTAACCCAAAAGTTTGGAATGCGTTTGATGATATCATTCCGTTTTTCAAAAAATGGTTTACGTAGTTTATTATATTTTTGTTCAACTTTTAAAATTTCCTCACTCGCTTTTTCATTCAATGCATCTATTTCATTTTGACAAGCATCTATTTGTTCTAATGCTTCAGATTCTTCCTCATTAACACTTTCATCAATAGTTTTGGCTTTTTTTGCTGCGGTAGCCATTTTAAACTTTAAAATGGAAAATATATAATAATGTTAATATTAACGTTAATAATTGATTTACTCACAATTTAAGATAAATTACAATAAATGCTTATTATTAAATAATATAATTGATAAAACAAGAGTAGCCGGCCAATCTACTTTGTCAGAATGTCGCGGTTTGTTTTAATGGCATTTACAAAAAACTGAAGTTAGTCGTCAATTGAGCTTTGCTATTCTAATTCCGGTGAAATCATAGAGTTTTAATGTTGGTGAATATTGGTGCATATTATTTTATTATGTTGGTATACCTTATTGTTAAGAAATTTATTTTTCATAAAATTTTATATACATTATTATTTAAATAATACTCATTTTTATAATAATCAAATCATCTTATATTAATTGAAAATAATATATAACTATATATATTTATAACATTATTTTTTATTTTAATTAAACAATGCCTAAAATGTTATTCAATTTTTTTTTTGTAAAACGTATTTATTTCAATTTACTGTAAATTCATTAAATAGACATTTGATTTTATTTTTTTTTTATTTAATTATATATTACTTTTCTTCTAGACAATAATAATGAAAGATATTTTATATATGTTAAAAATATATAATTTAAATTAATTTTGAAAATTTTGTTAATTTCAAAATTTTGCACAAATGCAGCGAAATGGTAAATAAAAATGATTGTATACAAGAATCCGACTACAACTGTTAAAAGTAAAAAATAAAAAAATTAAATATGGCGTCCCCATCGTACCGATACCAACGAACCGATTGAAGTGATATTCGAACCGGTTTGATGAATAAAGTTTTATTAAAATTATAATAATAAATAATTTATAAAATTGTTAAAAAATGGCATCAAATGAAGGTCAGACAGCAGGCAATTCCAATTTACAAAAGCAAGACTTATCAAAACTTGTAAGTTTGATTTTATTCGTTTTATTTTTATTTTAGTTTTTTTTTTATGTATCTACTTCTGACTGATTGGACTATGTATGATATGGCTTTACTTGTATATAGAGGAGGACATATTGAAAATTGTATGCACGTGGCATCCCTAATAAATTTACACTAAAATATTTATTTTATGATTTTAATAAAAAAAAAATCTTTTTTTTTTTTTTAAATATATATTAATGACTTAGATTAGAATTTTTAAAATTATTGTTTATTATTTTTATGATGCAACATTTTCTAACCTAACACAAAAAAAAACCAATTTTACAATTTATTTATTTAAATTAAATAGGATGTTTCAACATTAACACCACTTGCATCACAAGTAATTTCACGACAAGCTACAATTAATATTGGTACAATAGGACATGTAGCACATGGAAAATCTACTGTAGTTAAAGCAATTTCGGGAGTACATACTGTACGTTTTAAAAATGAATTGGAAAGAAATATTACCATAAAGTTGGGTGAGTGTTAAATTTCTTTTCTTTTTTTTCTTGCTCTAGGTATTTTTTTTTAGAATGAGAAGATTCAAAATTCAAAAAGGGTGTTAAATGGGGTGTTTTTTTTTTTTTTTTTTTTTTTTGTAAAAATTTTATTTTAAATATTTGTTTACATCGAAATTATTCAAATCTTTAGCCGCCGGTCAACTACATAAATGTTTCATAGTATAATAAACTTATGTGTTTTTTTTCTTTCAGTTATAAATTAATGTTTCATGTGTATTGGGGAAATGGTAAATTAACATCGTAATGCCCACACTATGTGTCCTTGTGGCAGTTCAAGATAACAATAATGATGAAATACACCATTATAATATAGTAAATTAAAAAATTGATTGTAATTGGTAAAATGAATTGTGTAACATTCAATAGTGAAATGTAATGTCCACAAAATATTTGCTATTGATTACCCACTTTCTATATGATTGTATTTTATGACAAACAATATTAGGACTTTTGGATATAATATTGTGTAAATATTTTAATTTATTTGCTTCTAATCCACTATAATATTGTCATCATCATAATTTGAAATTTTACCGCCTCAACTATGTATAGCGCGGAATTACGATATTAATTTTCCATTTCCTTTATATACAAATATCATCAAAAATGTACTGAAATACAGAACCAATTTCTAATATATAATGAAAAATATTGCTGATCGATTAAACAATTGAATAATTCGGTAGAGTGAGCTAATTCATTTATTAAATCCATGAACAAGACAATAATACCTATATTGTTGGTCACGATCACATGCCATACAACTCTGCCATAGATTGTGACCTGACTAAGGAAGTTGACCGACTACTCTATTCAACACCAATTCCATACTCTTTTTTTTTTTTATTATTAAACATATTTAGTCATTTAAAGACGCACTCCACTAACTATACAATAAAACTTTTGTAAATTTTGTATTTAAATGTAATATGAAGATTTTTTAATTTGCTTCTGACATTACTTGGGGTCTAAATTGTAACAATTAATGGTCCAGTATTTTTGGTATGGTTTAATTATGTAGATGTTATTTTATTTTTATGAGCTACGTATAAAGTATTATCAACTTGTCTATTGTTCATTAAAATTAATACCAATTAATGAAATCAATAACAATAATTGCTAGATAATAATGAATGTATTTTTCACAGAAAGAGCATATAGTAGGAGTATCGTAAAGATTATTAGAATAATAATAAAATAAACTATATCGACTCATTTTATTGTTACAGTTCATTGACCACCCAGATTGTATATGCATTTTATTGTGTATTTATTTAAAAATACTAATTACGATTTAAAAAACACTGTATTCAAATGTCACATAAGTGATTTTGATTTAAGTTTTTATACAAAATTAATTATTAATTATTGAATTATTTTAAAAAAATTATTATTATTATATTATTGAAAGGCATATTATTTTGGTGTAAATGTATATAAGATAATGTTAATGTTAGTAAAAAAAAAAAAAATTAAATAAAATTAATGAATATCAGTGTGTACTTATATAGACTTGATTCTGGATTGTTTAAATAAAATATGAAGAGGAGCATTTTATGTTTAACTTTCATTTTTTATCTTTTTTTTTTTTTTTTTTGTATATCATTTTGCTTTTATTTTCCGCAAATTGCCAAGTATTAATATGAAATTCAGTAAATATTTCTTCTGTAACCGATTTATCGATTTTATTTATATAATAAAACATTATATAATTAGATTGTTATAAACATTACAATAGAATAACTTTTATTACTCTTCATATTTGGTTTGTTTGTTTGTTGGTTTGTTCTTTTTTTTTTTCATTAATTTTATCATATCGTTTTGCAACATAAATAATATGCTCTTCTTCATATCATTCATCAAATAAAATACAACATCCAGAATCTTGTTTATTACAGAGAAAATACCATATGAAAGACTTGTCGAATTAACATTATCGCCACACAAAGTTCGGGAATTTATGAGCAGACAGAAAGACTATCAACAAAATGATAATATAGCAAATGAACATAAAAGAAGTAGTAAACGGAAATTAAGTAATAGTTCATCGAATGCATCACCCGATCAAAAATTTAAACAACGTCGACTTGATGAATGGTTTTTTAAACAGATGCCAACTAATGGTCATTTACATAATTCAGATACAGAAAGTAATTGTTCAACGATTATAACAAATTTCAACTCATTGAATTCATTAGTTAATAATAGTAAAAAAACATTAGATTTAAAAAAAAAAACTAAAAATTATACTAAAAAAAATAGTAAAATTGCGAAAATTAAACCTGTAGAATATCAGGTGGAAAAAATTGAAAAAATGGATGAAATTGATGATTTTCCACATTTTCTTGTCAAATGGAAAGGTTATCCAAAATCAACAAATACATGGGAACCACTTGGAAATTTAGATGATTGTCATGTATTGGAAAATTTTCTTATTGTAAAAACAAATTTATTAAAAGATACAATTGCCGAAATTGTGTTACATTTAGAATCAATAAATAGTAAAGAAAATAATGTTGATAATGTTGACAATATTATTGATGATTGTAGTAACGATGATGGTGATAATAAGAAAGAAATTTCCGCATCAGTGTTAAGTGATGAGGATGGTTTTAATAAAGCTTTAGCATTTAATTATCTACTATTTCGTTGTGATTTAATATTATTGTCATTATTGAAAATAAATTTTAAGACAAATGAAATTATATACAACCGTTTAAATGAAAATATAAAATTATTACCATTTTATACAAAACGTATGGAACAAATTGTTAAATTAATGGAATGGGAAACATTAATAAATAGTACGGATAAATCTAGTAATTTAACAGTTGAGAATTTAGTTGATTTTGAGCATCCGCCAAAAAGTTTTATTTACACAAATGATGTTCGTCCCATGGACGGTATATTTATACCAGATGATCCACCAATTGGTTGTGAATGTACAGATGGTTGTAATACAAAATCACAATGTTGTGGTAAAATATCCGGTTCAAAATTTGCATATTCATATCAGAAACGTATTAAAGTGCCACCGGGTACACCAATTTTTGAATGTAATAAACGTTGTGAATGTAAATTGGATTGTTTAAATCGGGTTGTACAACAGGGACGAACACATTCATTGTGCATTTTTCGGACATCAAATGGTCGCGGTTGGGGTGTTCGTACAGAACGTACAATTTATGAAGGTCAATTTATTTGCGAATATGTTGGTGAAATCATTACATATGAAGAAGCGGAAAATCGTGGTAAAAAATATGATGCAGAAGGTCGTACATATTTATTTGATTTAGATTTTAATAGTTCTGATAATCCGTATTCAATTGATGCGGCAAGATTTGGTAATGTTTCACATTTTATTAATCATTCATGTGATCCAAATTGTGGTGTTTGGGCTGTATGGATAAATTGTCTAGATTTGGATTTACCAAAACTTTGTCTATTTGCATTGCGTCGCATTGAAGCCGGCGAAGAACTAAATTTTGATTATGTAAATCAAAAGGCAAGTGGACGCACTGAAACGGAATCTGAGAAAACAACAATTGAAAATAATACTGTTATTGATATGAAAAATGTATTGACGTTGTGTAAATGCGGTACTGAAAATTGTAGAAAATATGTATTTTAGAATGAAAATAAATATAAAAAAAGCTTGAAAAGTAATATCCTATTTAATATACTTATAGATTATTATCACTTATGTGGGTAATACCACTTTTAATGACCTAGACAATTATTAACTTAACATAAACTTTCTTTTTTTCCTCCACTTATCTAATTTTTTAATGTATTTTTAAGAAACAAATGTGTACTTCAAAGAGAAAAGGTATTGCTATGCTTATTTAATATGTATTTAAGTTATTTAAGTTTTTTTTTTATAATAATGTATTGTGATAGATAATTATAAAATAACAACTTGTATAGTTAGAGTGCAAAAGCGTCAATAATTGCCAAGTATATTGAGAGAAGGTATATGTCATTACAGTGGACTCGAAATTGCGATCTACAATGATAGTATGAAATAATAAACTTGCTGATAATGGGGATGGTTATGACATAATCGACGAGAATACTTAATGCATTAGTATACTCATCATATTTGGTAAAACTACATAATGTATATATACTTGATGAGACTCCATATACAATTTAATTTTCGTGTGTCGATTTAACAATCGTGTATACCTCATCTACAGCACCCCTTTGTATTGAATATCTGTTAACATTCTGAAATATATACTATTCCTAAGGTTTACAGACTATAAGCGCTGTGTTGTATGTATCGAAAAAATCGTCGAATAAATAATTAACATTTATATCGTCAATTTAGGTTATGCAAATGCGAAAATATTTAAATGTGACAATCCGAAATGTCCTCGACCTGTGTGCTACACATCTGGTGGTTCTAGTAAAGATGACAGTTTTCCGTGTTATCGTTCAGCATGTACTGGACGATTTCATTTAGTACGACATGTAAGTTTTGTAGATTGTCCTGGTCACGACATTCTTATGGCAACTATGTTGAACGGAGCTGCAGTTATGGATGCAGCATTTTTATTAATTGCTGGTAATTTTTTTATATAATAATTTGATTTGAATAATTTTTAAAATATATATTAATTATTTTATAATAGGCAATGAATCGTGTCCACAACCACAAACATCTGAACATTTGGCTGCCATTGAAATAATGAAATTAAAACATATTTTAATATTACAAAATAAAATTGACTTAGTTAAAGAAATTCAGGCTAAAGAACAATATGATCAAATAGCAAAATTCGTTCAAGGTACTGTTGCTGAAGGTGCACCAATAATACCAATATCTGCACAACTTAAGTATAATATTGAGGTATATTTTAATTAAAAAAAATATTTTATATTTAATTTAATTTATTTGGGTTTTTTTTTTCTGTATTATTAGGTTTTATGTGAATATATAACGAAAAAGATTCCAATACCACTACGTAATTTTACGGCACCACCACGTTTAATTGTGATACGGTCCTTTGATGTTAATAAACCCGGTTGTGAAGTTAACGATCTGAAGGGTGGTGTTGCTGGCGGTTCTATTTTACGTGGTGTATTAAGAGTAGGTCAAGAAATTGAAGTTCGTCCGGGACTGGTTAGTAAGGATGATGAAGGGAAATTAACGTGCAGACCAATATTTTCAAAAATAGTATCGTTATATGCTGAACAAAATGAATTACAATATGCTGTGCCGGGTGGTTTAATTGGTGTTGGTACAAAAATTGAACCAACATTATGCCGTGCCGATCGTCTTGTCGGTCAAGTATTAGGTGCGGTCGGTGCTCTACCAGATATTTTTATTGAATTGGAAGTTTCTTATTATCTGCTTAAGCGGTTATTAGGTGTTAGAACAGAGGGCGACAAAAAAGCGGCTAAAGTACCAAAATTGTCAAAGAATGAAATTTTATTAGTTAATATTGGTTCTTTAAGTACTGGTGGCCGTGTTGTTGCGACAAAAGCTGATTTAGCGAAAATTGCGTTAACGAATCCAGTTTGTACAGAAATTGATGAGAAAATTGCATTGAGTAGACGTGTTGAAAAACATTGGCGGTAAGTGTTTTTTTTTTTATTATAACAATATTTTTAAAAAATATTTTCACACATTTATATTTCCGCATTCTCGTAGTCAAAATTTAAAAGGTTTTTAATATTATCTATTAATCATCTTGCTGACAGAGTTGTGGATAAGTTTTTTTAAATTTATTTTCGGTTGTGTGCTCGTGTAACACCACTGATTATCGTAAAACAGTACTGTAACTAGGTTGGTCTTGTATGTCGACTTGAAGAATTATGTATTGAATAATGTAGTTAATAGATGTTTTCTGAGCTAAAAAATTACCATTTGAAATGGCTAAATAGTTTATCATCATCATCATCATCTGAACCTGCCTTGAGTGTGCATAGGTCGGCATTACTATGTTAATTTGCCGTCTCAAATATGCATGTAACATCAAATGTAAACTTAAATAACTAACATAGATTATAATTGAAATTTTTCAACATATATTTGAATATTTCAATAGGTGGTGCATAAATTCCCAGCAACCTAGTTTGTTGTTGAGTTTATTTTTCAACTAGTCAACAAACACGACATTAATATTATTTTTTTAGCCTCGATCACACGCCATTGCTGACATATACCGTGAACGAGTTACCACTGGAAGTAAAGTTGGTTGAGTAACCTAGATGATAGTCGGCCACTCCATTCGTCACCAAATAGAATTTCTCAAATGGTAGTCACAACAATTATTAATAAAATTTATGTAATTAAGTCTATTTTCTAAACATTTGGCAAAAATCGATGTGAAGACTAATTTATGCGGTTATCATTTTTATTGTCTAACTACCAAATTCTAAAATTAAACTCATTGATTGTATTCAAATTTAGAACAGATATAATTTGTAGTTATGTTTGCAATCATATTAGTTTGGAGTTTTACTTAGGTCATCATCATTCAGATCTATACTCTGTACAATAAGCACCTCTAAGTGAAGTTGCTACTTTCAATATGTATGTGACATGAAATACGAACCTCAATAGCCTGAATAATTCATTAGGTATACGTTATTTGTTGGCGAGATGCTTTCTCGTCCATACTACAAACACAATCTTGATGAAAATCTGCCACTCCATTCGTTATCAAATATTTTTACTTCTCTATTAACAAGATACACGCAATTAAAATTAAATGATAAATTAACACATTTAGCTATTAAATATCATAAACCATTTGACTATATTATTTATTTATTACTCCATTTAATTATTTACAATTATAATTTCTTTTTATTTGTAAAAATTAGACTTATTGGGTGGGGACAAATTCGTGGCGGTAGCACAATTCAACCAATTTTACCAGAAGATCGAACACAACCAAAAAAATAGGTTCTCCAAAATATTTAAATTATATTTATAAAAAGAAAATTTTTAATAAAAGATTAAATATGTATTTCAATTATTGTTTTTTTTTTCGTTTTTTAATATTTATTTTTTTTTTTATGAATTATATTCAATAAATTTTTTATTATGGAATAATATTCACTACCAAATTTGCCTAAAAACTGGAAACTGGAAAATAACGTCTCATTTAAATTTAGGCTGTGGTTGAAATAAGATCAGTGTATTTTTTAACTTTTGATGCAATACTCAAATCAACATATTTATCTCCAATCGAAACAACCATACCTCCAATTAATGCTGGATCAACTCGTGCTGTTAACTGAATAGTTTCCTTAGCTTTAACGAATTTCTAAAAAATAAATAAAAGTTATTTAGTCTAATAAATTAAGTCGCTGTGAAAAAGAATAAATTAAAAGTTAGAAATTAACGAGAAAATGTAATCAATACAAGGTCAAAGGCAATAAAATAAAGTATAAACGTACAAGTAAAAACTTTAAATAAGAGATGATATTATGAAAATAAAACATCACATAATGGATGTTGAAAATCTTACATAACACAGTTAAGTGCGCCTCCAAACAAAAAGACAAAAACAAAGGTATCAAGAAAAAATATTCTTGTCTTTTCGCTGGCGATTGGTCCCCACATATAATGTCTATGCAAGCAACATAGAAACAATATATACACAATTACCAATCAACTTCCTATAAAGAATATTAATTGTGATTGATGTTGACGAACAAGAATAACCATGATGCTTTTAATTACAAAATAAACCTACTTTTTTAACACTTTTTTGAACATAGATGTAGATTTTAATGAATATAAATAAAATAGCGGTTAAATACCTTAAGGGCCTCCTCAAGTTGTTTTCGTTGTGCACTGTCTAATGGTTTTGCTGTTACAACTTCACAAACAATTTCACCACGATGTGCTGCCATTATTGTTTTAAATGAATTGATAACATTATCCAATTTTGGTAAACGTCCATGTTCAGCCAAAAGAGTTAATAGATTACCAGTTGCTGGTGCTAAACCCATTTTAGTACATGCATCTTTTAATGTAGATGCCATTATTTTCCGATTAATAATTGGACTAACGATAACATCTCGTAATTTCTTATTTTTCTTCATTGCATCTTGAACTTGAATTAATTCCTTTTCAACTGCATCGATTTGTTTTAATTTCGTTGCAGCTGAATAAAGTGCAGTTGCATATCTTCCTTCCAAACCAAATACTTGAATTGGTGGCTTAATCATTTGTCCAATTGTCGATGTTGTGCTGACATTTCTGATCTGCATTAGAATATATTAATAAATTACATAACTTTTTCTTGGACAACCAACAAATCACAACACGGTATAAAATATTAATTTTAGATTTATAACTTTCATAATTTACATTTATTATTTTTAAAATACTTACAAAGAAACTTAATTTTGTTGTACAAGCCATAATGAAGGGAATTAATTTTCTTTTTTAATAATTATTTTATTTGGTTGCTGAAGAAATTTTTCTATGAACGAAGGAATGGGATTTTGACAGCTGACAAACGTCCAACAATGGGTGCATTCAAAACTTTATTAAAGAATGGCACAAAATTTAAATATAGTAAAATATAAATATTTTTACAGTGTACATAAATCAAATTTAAAAAATTATTTTAAAGAATAATTTCAGTAATAAAAATTAAGTTTAATTTTGTAATAACATTTATTTTTATTTAAACAAAATAAATAATTAACATGGACAACTACAATTAAATGCTGCGGATAAAGCTGACACTGAAACGAAAAATGTAGGAGAAATTAAAATAACAAAAGTAACAAAATTTCCGATAAAATTGATTTCACAAACATGATGTTCATTAGGAAATTACTATATAATGACAATAAATAATACAACCAGTAAAATAAAATTCTCATAACTGAATTATAATTAGGTTGAACGAATTTTACTTTGGAAAGCCGAGTTACACGGATCTGTGTTGATTGAGTTGCTAAGCAAGTAGACTGTTATCGACTAAAAAACTAAAAAGAATTTGAATGCACAACAATGTTTAGGGGTAGAGTAAAATATGTAACAATTGTTCAAATTTACACACCTGTTGCATATTTTATAGTCAATTATATTAGGATATTCCATATTAATTGGGAATTTGAAGTGGTTGCGAGGATAGTATGAGTTAGATAAAGTAGAATATTGAGCGTTTCGCAGATATCTAAATCAATCACAATCATATGTTATTTGTGATACAATATTCAATCACAAAACAAGCCAAAAGGGACCTTGGTTATCTCGTGACGTTAGTTGCAAGTAACCAAATGAACCATTTGTTTAATTAGCAGGAAGAGGAGAAGCAACACTGAGGTGCTAATGTTTACAATATACAATATATAATATAACACTATTTATGGTTATTGGGCATGATGATGATGAGTTATGATTTTTTTTAAAAATCAACAAGTATCTAAATATATATATTTTTATATAATATATGTACTTACAATGTTTTTTGCATTTTGAATATACTTCTGAATTTAGTGTTGCAGCTAAATAGCAATGTATGTTTATGTATGTATTCTCTATTTCATCTATTTGTGATACATCTAAAGTAGAATCTAATACAGAACTATCATCACTATCAATGTCTTCACATTCTTTTGATGAACAAATGCTATGCCATTCATCACGTAAAACACATATTAAATTCAATAACTGAATATCAAAAACAATAAATAGAAATTTATAATAAAAACTAAAATAATAATAATAATATACCTGTTCAATCCCAACAAAAATATTTTCATCATTATCATTTTGAAAACAATGATCATAAATCGTTTCAATATACGATTTATGAACAGCATAAATTTCTAATAAATTTTCAGCAATTTCAATTTTTCGATCAATTTGTTGACCCATTGATTGTAATACTTGAATCATTAAATGACTATGAACACATTGTACTGAATAAAGTATCCAAATTCTAACCAATGCTAAACGTTTTATAATTAAATCATTTATTGTGAAATCAGCAAATGGTAAACGTTTCTTCCATGTAAATGGAAAACGTAAATTTTCTAATGTCCATAAACCCCATTTAACTTTCAGTAAAAATCGGAAAACTAAAATTAAAATTGTTTTTCATTTTTTTTATTGTCCATTAAGTTAAATAAAATATTAATTTACTTTTGTTATATTGAAGCAAACTCTTTTCATTTATTATATTACATAGACTATCATTAAGTACGTAATTAATTGTAATAAATTTTATGGCATCTAAAACCTAAAAAAAAAATAATATTATTATTAATATTACATAAACACAAATAGTAAATAATTTACATGTTTTGTTTCATCACAATTATGTGAAGTTATTTGTATACGAAATAATGAAGACATATCTGGATATTTTGAACAAATTGTACCATCTAATTGTATTGTTAATAAATATGGATTTGCCCAACTATTACCCGATTCAATCTAATTATTGGAAATAATAAATATAATTAATCTAAGTAAAAACTGCATCAAAAATAAATATTACTTGTTGAAAAAGATTTGAATAAAATCCATACATTAAATCGCTAGCCTCAAATAGAAAAACTTTTCTAATATTTTGTAAATGTTGTAATATATGATATTCTTCTTTATACATTCGTAGTACACATTTGTTTGCGACTGATATACGAGATTCTAATAATTGAGTCATTATTTTATTTACAATTTGTTCAAATGGTATCATCTTAGTACTTATACTATTTAATCTGTAAAATTTTTATTAATTAATCTAAAATCGCTAGAAT
>JANSTX010039362.1:0-12998 GCA_027564355.1 Penthetria funebris | reverse complement strand
CTTTTTATAAAATTGTACGAAACTCAAATTTCACCAATATTTTCCGATTAATTAATATAATATTTATGTATTATATAATATCTAAATCTTGAATGCAAGGATAAAATTTATTTTTACTGGTATATTTGAATAATTGTATTATTTGAAATAATCTCTATTAGGTTCGCTATTGTGTGGAAGCTGACGAATGGAGTGTCCAACTGTCATTGGCGTTACTCAACCCATATTTACCTTCACCTGGTTGTCACCTGCACTCCGATCACCATATATGTTAATAATTCGGTGATTCAGGTTAAAAATTTCATGTTTTCCGATTAGTAGAAGAAACATCTCATCAACGAACTATAGGTAGTTGCGGATGTATGCACCACTCTACTGGAATATTCACCGACTAGCATTTAGAATATTTGCGCGATATCACTGAAATTCGACCACAATACATGAATCTTATTTGAAATAATATATATATATATATTTATATATTAAATCAACAATTTATAAGCGTACTGGAATAACCTTTGGTCCATTCCATTTTTTTTTTTGATGAAAATGAGACACAATTAATCTATGACAATGAGTAATCGCGATATGTCTCCACTTAAGCATTGCTTGCAAGAGCATTTTCCTGATTTCTTTGTCGACGTTGAAAATGTTTCAATTGTGATGATCACATTATTGTATGATATAATTAAAATCGCACTTAATTCAGCATATATTTCAAATATAGCTACAATGCATACATAATTCTAACAAATATTTTCTGAGGTCATAGATTTTTCTGTTTATCAATATAATCTTATCAATGTAAATACTGACTCGAAAACATATTGCCAATTGCAATATTGGTGACCTTTTTTATCGTAAATGTTCATGCTTATTTTTTCTAAAGTAACCATTTAAATTTACGAATTGATTAAATTAAGTTCAATTATTTATAGTGGCTTATGAATAAATGGTATATAAAATATTTGTTTACCAACGGAATTTTACTATCTGTTTTTTTTTTTTCAATTTTAAAATTACACCTGAACAATTGTACATAGCATACTGTTTTTAATGTTTGTTATCAAAGTCACCTGTTAGTTAAATAAATTTCTTTACACTTTTACTACTAATTTCATAGTTTTTTTTTTTATCTTCTGGTATTAATATTTAATTATTTTAAATAGGTAATTAATTGTAATTTAAATAAAACTTACATGTTTATAGCGGGTCGAATGGCTTTTCGATAAAATATTAACATTTTTTATAAATCGCAACATCCTTTCGATTTAAAAGTTTTCATTCAACTATACTACAATAAGATGTTTATATATATTTTATTTAAAGAATTGATAATTTCAAATAGCCTTTCTGATAAAATGAATATTATCTCGTTGAGGCCTTTTTTTTCTCCATATCATAAATATGTTCTTAAAAACAGAGTGTAAATTACTTATTAAATCTATTATTTCGAAATTTGATAATTCGAGCATTAATGCTATGAAATAATAAGATTATATAACTAAATTGAAATTATACTAAGAAATTTGACAATTTGGGTGGCTGGAAAAGATATTGCCAATTGCAATATTGTTGACCTTTTTTATTGTACATTTTTATGCTAATTTTTTCTAATAAGTTATCATTTAAATTAAGCAATTACATAAAATAAATTGATTTATTTACAGTGACTTAATGAAGATTGACAATATTCATTATCATATAATTCATTGATGTGTACTCTTATCAAAACTTATGAATAATTGGTGTATAAAAAATGTGTATACCAACAGAATTTTCCTATCGACACGTTACTTTATTTTATTATTAAAAAAAAAAATTATTTACAGCATAAAAATTTGATAATTTGAGCATTAATGCTATGAAATAACAGGGGATTATACAATTTAATTATAATTATACTAAGAAATTTCACTATTTGAGTTATAATTCCTTGACACTGACGCACCTTAAAATCATATTTAAAAATTGCAACTTTTAAATTTCGTTAATTATAGAATTCAAGACGAACATTTATTTATTAAATTCTCGATTAATTAATCCTCATATTCATATAATAGTAACAGTTATATGGATATACGACTAAAATTTTTTTAAACCGTAAGAAAAATAACATAATATAGTAGTACCTATCTATGTTGTACTAATATTATTTTAAAAACCATTAATATACAATTAACGTTTAAAAGAATCATAAATACTATATTATATACTCATGTGTACAAAGGAATATTATTCTCTCTTATGTATAAATTAAGCAACTATTAAAACACAAAAATGCAAATATGTACTAATTTGAATTCAATTTTCATTGTCAAATAAATATTCTTGTGTGATCTTGTTTAAAGTGTGTGATCTTGTTTAAAATGGGTTGAAGAATGGAGTGAACGACTATCAATGAGGTTACTCAACCCAACTTTATGTCAGTAATTACGTGTGATAGAGGCAAAAATGAGTAAATCATCTCGATGTAAGTAGATAAATGACTATTATATGTACCACTCTACAATGTTATTAATTCCAAACTTCATAACCATACAATACTACCGTTAAACAATTAAGTTTACAAATACGTACATTTCCTTTTTTTTTAATTTACGATAACCGCTAGATTATTTTACATATCAAAAATGTGCTTAGTTTTGCATCTGACACACCACCTGCTATTATAAAAGAAAAATTCCAATTATTACC
The DNA here is from genome assembly GCA_027564355.1 of Penthetria funebris. Classification (NCBI taxonomy): domain Eukaryota; kingdom Metazoa; phylum Arthropoda; class Insecta; order Diptera; family Pleciidae; genus Penthetria; species Penthetria funebris. The sequence continues at coordinate 10,301 of JANSTX010039362.1, read as the reverse complement.
AGTCCTCTAGTTCCAATCTTTGTTAGTTTTGTCAGCAATCTTTAAGCCGACCTTTAAATTGCATTTCACAAGTGGTACACCTTCATATCTGTCTTAGTTTGCGGTTCAAGATCAAATGTCAACCAGGACATCTGTGAATTCAAATTTACAAATAGAAAATGTATTACGATATTAAATTGTCATTTCTAAGTAATATTAAATGTTAATCAGGACAGATAAATTTCCTTTTTTATTAGTGAAATATTTTTCAGTTTGTCGATAAATACGACATATAATCTCGTTTTAGCCCTGTCATCACACCACCATAAATTGTGGCACAGTTACTGTTAACATCTTTAGAATATAAAGATAAGCACCTAGATTTTAATTATTCATTTCATTCGACACTACTTATACGGTTCGTATTAATGCCACAAACTCTGCTAATATATATATATATATAGCAATCAACTTCGTTAAATGCAGTATTGTGTTGTAAATGTTTATTTTATTTTATTTACTTATTTTTTACTTTGTATCACTCTGTTCAAAAATATGTTTGTTGCAATATTTTATTATAGAAATAATTCATTTTTTGTGTATTTTCAATGTAATGTATAAATGATTAGATATTATAATTTCAGAAAATTTTAAATGACAATGATTTAATCCTTCCAAACAGCAATACCTATGCGATCTTATGTCTACATCTTAAGATTATATTAATAAAAATACTCTTCCATAAATGTGTTATACAAGTATGTACTTGGAAAATATATACATAAAATAATTATACGATATATAAATATTATAAATTAAATAATAATATACCTACTTTCTTATCTGTATACTCGTATTTTCTATTTTTGATATAAATTTATGTTGTTTTTAAAAATTATTCTATTCATTTTTTTTATTTTCGTTATCCATTATTTCCATTGAGTTATAGTTGACTAAGTGATATGGCTTTTTTAGCTTTGTTTTAATAACCGCTGCGTTATAGTTTCCATATACTCAGCTACATTGTGTATTGGTTTCAAAAGATGCAGAATAAAACCCTATTTGATTGAAATTATCTACCTAGTTTCTATCGCAGCTATGTAAAATTTATTTAGTAACACACTATGTGTGTAATTTTTTATGATATTGTTATTGGTTTCAATTTGTGCAAAAATAAAGCTAAAAACACTGAATTCTATTGATAAAACCTTTAAATACCAATTCTATCATATTAATTTTTATAACACACGAACAAGTTTTAATACTGAATTTGCAGACATATAACGTCAGTATATCTTCGTAGTCAAAAGTGATAACTCGAAAGTAAAAAAGGGCGCAGAAAAACTACTGAACTCAAATTGAATCCTTACAAGATACTAAAATTACAAGACTATACACTGACACGAAACGCAGTTTGTCTTCAACAATTAACAAAAAGTCTTGCTCACTATCGACTTTCTCAAGAATTTAGTATTTTCGGATGATAAACTTTCTACTGTTCAAAAATTCATTTATGTGATTAAATGGCAAATACAAAAAAAATTTCACAACCGATGCTCTACATAAACATTAGCCTGCTTATGTGATGGTTTGGTTTGCTGTAATTGCAATTTATCACTTTAATCTCATTTTTATCGACTAGACCGTTGTGGTAAGAAACAAATTTAATTTTTACAACTATTTTCTTTTATTTAATTTTTAAAAAAAAATCAACATAGATTTTGAGTAGCATCTTTAAATCTAATAAAATCTTTACAAGTCTAAAATGCAAAAATTATTATATTCTACATTTATTAAAATGTCGATTGATTAATCATTAAAATTCAATTATATTATTATTAAATTATATACACTTTATTTTTTCTTTTAGTTTGTTTAATTTTAATATTCTCTTTAAATACAATAAAAAAATATTACCATTTCTATCACCCATTGATAATAATGTAACTTTTACATAAATTTGGTTTTAATATGATATTATTAAATATAACACACAATTAATATTGTATATGGTATTTAAATCAAAGGCATAAAAAAGGACATGATTAATTTTCTTAAATAATATATGTATATGCATAGTATTTATATTGAGACCTGATCATTATTTTATAAAGCAGGAGTTTCAGGAATTAAGGATGCAAAAAACGATAAAACAAATGTTCGAACTAATGCAATTATTGGTATTCTATTTGTTTGTTCGTCAATCACATTAGATAAATCAGCAATATTTTCCACATTATCTTCTTCATTTTGTTGCTGATTTACTAAAGGCACTGTTTCTTGTGCATCTTGCACAAAATTTTCATTATTATTTGGTGGTTGATCAACATTGTTGTAAATGTTAACATTATTATTATCATTAATATTATTATTATTATTAATTACATTATTGTTATTAATTACATTATTATTATTATTATTGTTATTATTATTATTAATATTATTATTAATTACATTATTATTATTATTATTTTGTTGATTTGTTTGACGAAAGAATGCAATATATCTGAAAATAAATTTTATTTTCATTTATATTTGAATTATAATGTAAGGACAAAATTACAAATAACTAATTAATCTGATATACTTACACACAGTATGCAATCATAAAGAATACAACAATTAAACACCTTAATGGTGATGAATATAAATAAACAAGAATTAATAAAACCATTAATCGACTAAGTGCATAAAATATGTCCAACCAATCCCGATTTTCAACTTCTTCCTGCACAACATTTGGAAATCTTTGTTCTTGATCGACTTGCTGATTTTGAATATTATTTTCTTGTACATTTTGTAAATTTTGACTTTGTTCAACATTTACACCAGTATTTGAGTTCTCAATTATTGGTGATATATTTGTTGCTATATTTATTGGCATATTTGGCATATTAGGTGGTGGTATATTTGATGAATAATTTATTTGTGAATGTGATGATAAATTCAATGGTTGAATCGATGGAATAATAGAAGGCATGGTTAAAATATTATTCATATTTTGTGGAATTTCATAGTAAAATTTTGGTAATTTTCTGTGAAAAATGTCCAAAAAATAATTATTATTAATAACTCTCACTTCATCGCGATACCATGGAGCAATGCACAACACAAATTAATAAACATCATAAATATTCTTTTTTTTTTATAACTTACCCAGCCAAAAATTGATTATAATAATTAGCATAAATATATTGTAATTCTATCATATTTTGCAATGCTTTTTGTTGTGACATTTCATATTGTTTAAGTTGTTCATTTGTAAATGTGGATCCTAAATTTTGTGAATTTGCCTGATTCATTTGTGGTGAAGTTGTATTCATATTTGGAATGTTTTTCTCAGGATAATTATTACTGGTACTGGTTGATGATGATTGTGTTGTATCAGGTAAAGGTGTCCGCTTTTCATTTTGTGTATGCCTTTGTCTACAGAATAAATGAATAAAATAATGTTTAATTAATTTCCCATTTATTAATTATTTTTTTTATACAATTATATATTTGAATATAATAACTAAGTGTATTATTTTTTTTTATGACTAGATATTTGAATTTATTGTTATTATTATATACACGTTTTATTTGCTGTTATGACAGTAAATTAATAAGTAGCATCTTATTCATTTAATATAATAATTAATTATACAATTTGTTAATTTAATAATTACCTTAATCCTTCAGAATTTTGAATTTTACGTTCTAATTCTATTGCTGCTTTACTTGTACTTGCTCCTACATTAATTTGTTCTTTAGCATATTGTGATTGAATAACTCTATTCTTTGGTGTGAATACTAAATGTACAGTATGAGTTTCTTGACCTTCATATTGTCTTAATATATCTTTTAATATGACTGCATCACTTAATAATTGACCAGAATAAATTAGTTTTTGTTCCTCTGATCGCTGTAATTATATAAAACACACTTTTAACGTATCAAAATAAATATTGATTATAAATTTATGGTAACATATATTCCTCATTGTTTATAATTTATATATGTATCCATTTGGTTAAACCAGAAATGGAACGCAGTGACCAACTAGAACTACTCATTGAATGAATTAATAAAAATTAACATTTTTAACAAATCCTTTACTATACGAGTTGTTACCACAAATAAGGGATTTTCAATTCGAATGATATTGTATATATTAGTTATATATAAAGATGTGAGAACCTCACACATGATTGACATATACATACTATGATCGTGGTTCAGACTTTAGTAGTGAAGATGTATTTATTAGTTCTAAATTCATAAATAAATCATTAATTCCATACTTTGACTACTATGTTTAGCAACTGATTAAAATATTAAATACATTTATTATTTACTTTTCTTATCAGGTTATTATCCACAGTGACATAAACTTATTTGAAAATACGTGTAAATTGTACTCGTATGGTGTCACTTTGTGGATAAAACTTATTACCACCAAACTAAGTAGCTATGACTCTATACAACACTTAGATGGTGATACATAAATAGGTAAATTTCTATATTCTAACTTAAACATCTTTGTGTATATAATAAATATCAAATTTAAAATACAAAGTGTTACTCAATTTCAGTTAAATTTTTCGAGTATCAATAAAGTGTTATCTTATCACTAGAAAAATACACATACACTAATACTTTATATATACTTTTGAGATAATAATTATATTATCCGATAAGAACTTTAATAATTATAATGATTGTTTAAAAATTGTCTGTGTATTATTTACAAATTTACTAATTACTTCCATAGATTTTTTAATCTTGTAAAAATGGAATTTGAGTGAGCGTTTTTTTTATACATTTATAATAAAATTAGTAAAATTAGCTATGCTTTTTAAAAGATAAAACAAATTCTATATGACTATAATTGAAATTTACCAACTGGAAAATATAAGATCAATTGTAATTATCCGTTTGTACATTAGAATTTTTCATTGCAATTGTTCCCAGCTACCTAGTTTATTAAGGTGACATGTTTTCAAATTAATCGACAAACACGACATTAATTATATTATATTATATTTATTTTATGTTTCTAAGTGTATTGATTTACTTTTTTTTAATTAAATTTACATTTATAGGTGAAGGTTTTTCCCTCGGTTTTTCCTTACAAAAACAGAATATGATTATGTTTTTGCCTTTTTTGAAAATCTACAGAAAATAAAATTACATTTATCTTCCCAATTTAATACAAAAAATAAATAATATTTAATATAAATTAAATTAATTGTATAAATAATAAAAGTTTACATATTCATTAAATAATTGTTTGAAATAGATATAATAATGAAATCAATTTCTAATAAAATAACATAAAATTTATTAAAAAAAAGACTATGAAAATTAAATTATAATGCAATTTTATTCGGTTCTAAAAAATAATAAATGAAATAAATTACATTATATAAAAATTATATTATTATTTATACTCATGTTTAATTTATAATTTACGGTATTTCGATGGAATTACACTATTGGTATCTGTTAACGACATTGATAATTGAAATAGTGTTTTTTATGTATTATAGCAGCAGATCACATTTATATCAGTTTTAGGGGAACGGAAACATATGCTATCCTCAAGGCTAACACCTGGAACATACTCATTTTCCTGGTTATTTGAGCTCGCCACCCACTAACCTTTGTACTATACATCATACATTATATTTATTATAAATATGTAATAAATTCAAGTAAATTCAATTAGTCTATAGTTTTACGAAACATATACCTACGTGTATTAAGTAGAGGTCATCATTTCACACATCACTAGTTCCTGTTAATATAATGAAACACTTTTATTCGCTGCATTTTTCGTTCTTATTCTAGAAATTTATTTAAGGTTGATCTTTCTATAATGTTCAATAAACTTCCACAATTTCTTCTGTATTTCGTCATTACATATCTACTCATAGCATTTAAATACCAAATACTACAACATGGTAAGTTGCTTTCAAGTAGTTACTTTCATGTAGCTTAATATCGTATGTTTAGGAATCGATTTAAAGCATTTCATCATATAGATAAGACTTGCCTTAGATTTTTTGGAGTTACAATTAAAACTTTACAATATATCATATTATAATAGACTTGTAACTATTTTCATCCCATATTCCTCACAGTAGTGTGTTCCATTGAATATGAATGTTTGCCGTTACACCTCACTTTTCCTTTCCTGTTGATGATCAAAATTAGTGGTTTTTCAGTGCGATTTATCAAGTTGTAGATAAGTCACTTCTGTTTGTGACATAGTACATGCTCTTATAGCGCCCATCATGCACACAAATGTCAGTCTTTGTATTTGTTCAAAAATTCACTTATCCGAAGATGATGGTTGGGCAATCCGACGACATACCCGACTGTTAGAACAGCTGAATATTCTTATCAAATTTGAGTAATAGGGTAATAATACAAAAGTTTATCAAACTATTCAACCTAACCATAGAGACTAACGATTATCGTAATACATATTTCAATTTTGTTTTTCTGCTTACATTGTTCCACACTTATCTCTCTCTTATTCATCTAAATTTGATAAGTTTTTTCATGTAATTTCTATTTTCGTGAATAGTCGTAATTACTTGACTACCTAACAAAAAACTGTGTTTTGAAGTACGGCAGGGTGTCATACCGCCTCTGGCGTTCTATACAATTTTGTTGTAAATATATTTGCTAATATAACGTTATCAATTAAATGATATATCTATTCCAATATACAAAGTTATTAATAAGTGATACAATACAATGTATGTATAATGTAATATACACTAATGTATGTTTGCATCCACAAGTATATATATTAACTTCTGTTTTCATGTTCTGTCTGTATATAGAGTAGATATAAGAAACGACATATTTTATTGCAATGTAGTAATATGCATTCATATTTATTAATTTAAAGAGAAAAGACTTTAATTCATTAATTTAATTAAAGAAAGTTGTTTCAGTTTAAAAAAAAATATCTATAACTAATAAGAGGACAGAGATTACAAATCATAATTTATATAAGAATGATAACATTTTAGTTTTTTATAATCAATAATTTTGATTTGTTTCTAAAATTTAAAAAAAAAAGTATCCAATTGTGCTTGGTACAGGTATACAATAAATGTACTATTAAAGGAAAGTTTCGTACTTACTGGTTTACAGGGGTATACTTCTGATAAATAACCCTTTAATTTCTTGATAGTCCAAGATAATTCACATTGTATGTGAAGGTCTTCAAATTGTTGATTAGGTGCTTTGACAATTAACGTAACATTCGGAATTGTATCCATAATTTAATTATATTACCAAATTAAACCCTACACACGACCACCACACCTTTTCACTGGGTTTTCTTGAATCTGTCAATATTTTTTTTTTCTCAAAAAAAACAAAAACAAAAGCGTTTCTAATTGGATTTCAATTGGCTAAACTGAAAGTATATTTAATAGATTGTAAGTGAAACAATAATTGCAATTACAAAATTTTCAATATTATTTCTATTAACTAATTATTATATTAATCAACTGACACAAGGAAAAAAAAATAATCGTAATAAATATTCGCTCGATTCTGACTGATTTTTACATAAATACACCATATAGGTACTTTATTACTTTATACAGAACTATTTGTTCGACTGTGATTGGTCGAAGTAGTATCATTTTAATGGATACACTGCAATAAGTCCCAATGTGTTAAATGTCCCTAAAAATTTTAGACATTGTGGCGTCATTTCAGACCGATAGAAAAGCACGTATTTTTTTATTTATTTTCAATAATTGCTTAATTTTTTTAGCACTTGTAAAACAACCGAATATATTATTATATAATCTGTGAGTTGTCAACTTCTCCGAAGTATACGTATAGATTAGCAGTAGGTTTAATTGACACTAAAGAAATCATCATCTGAACCTTTACGCCTCGAGTACTCATAGATCGGCATTACTCAAATAACTATAATTGAAATTTATCAACTGAAAAAGTTGACAAACACGATAATAACACCATCACATGCCATTGTACCGGTGACACTGCGTCGAGGTAAAGATTGGTATAGTAACCTAAATGATAGTCAGCCACTCCATTCGTCACCACATATATATTACGTTAAAGTTTTGTTTTTGAAAGTGCATATCCTTTAGTGTAGTTAAAAAATAAAACTACTTTTTATTGGATCATTCGAATAGAGAGGGCGGATGGTAACGCAGGTATTACGAGAGGAAACACCCGAATATTGATCATATATATACGATCATTTCTGCATTATTTTGATTTTATTTTCTTTTCTTGTTTTTAATATATAAATACGCAGTGGCATTTTATGGATAAATGTATGTATTTTTCCACATGTAGTTAACGCATTTCATTTACTATTGACGAACGAACTCTATTTCACAAATGACATTCTTAATTTGTATTTGCAGAACATTTAAAACAAATAATAAATTATACATACAAAAACAAATTTAAAAGTAAATAAACAAATAGTAAAATCTGGTGATATTCTATATAACTAAAGTAATAGGAAATATAAGGCATTTATCACAAAATTATGCCACCACATAAAAAGGTAATAAGTTTATATCAATGTTGCCTAAAACAGACACATTCTAGAATCTATACATACTGTTCGTATTTGGAGGAAAATCAAGTTCCTGATAAGGGAATGAAAATAAATAACCTAAATACATTATTGGTGGAAACATTACCAACAAGGTAAAATAATTTATTAAATTATTACATACAATTAATTTTATATATGTTAAAACTAAAATTTATTTTATTATATTTTTCTAGCATTCTTGATGACCTACGTGAATATCATACAAATCTTGATTTCATGGAATCACCATGTGCACCCATGAAATCATTCTATTTTTACAAAGCTATATTACATCTAAATGTACAACAATTTAAGGCAAAAAATCATCGTTTAACTACATCATATTGGAAATGTTTATTTAATCCAGCATTTTTTAATATAAAAATATTAAATTTAACATTAAGTTGTAATGATTCAATATTGGAATTAATACCAAAATATTGTCCAAATTTAGAATATTTAAATGCAACATGTAAATATGAACGTATGGATTTTGGTTGTAATGCAACTGCATTTTCATTATCCATATCCGATATTGGTTTAGAATTTTTATGTGAATGTAAAAAATTGAAAGTATTAATAGTAAATGAACCAAGAAGTCAGGGACGTAGCATACGGAATAGTATAACGTATGCAGGTATAAGGAGTTTATTACGTAAAGTACCGACATTAGAAGATATTTATTATTCGGATATGGGGACGGTTATATCAACAGAATTAGAAAATATACAATCGTTAAATTTAAAAATTGTACGTCATTTTAATGCAACAAAATATACATTAAAGGAAATATTTCGTCTTTGTAAAAATTTGGAACAATTGTATTTGATATTTTTTGATTTAGAACCACAAGAGGATATTGTTGATGAAATATTGGGCAGTAATTTATGTTTAAAAGCACTTGAGGCACAAAATTTAATGTTTGGTTTACAATTTTATTATTTCTTTGAACAAATAGGACAAAATTTATTATTTCTATCATTATCAAATAGTTTTGAGACAATATCGATTGGAAATTTAATTATTATTGGTCAAACTTGTCCAAACTTAAAGTATTTAAATTGTATACGCCTTGTTAATAAAAATGATTATGAAATGGAACCAATAAATACAAATCAGTTTACATGTTTAGAAAGTCTATTTGTGTCAAGTATTGACATTGACCTTAAAGTTATTTTAACTTATTGTACACAAAATGCAAAAAATTTAAAAACTATAAAATTAGCTGAACGTTGTCCACCAAAAATTATTGATACATTTTTTTTAAATTATGTTTATCCCTTGAATGTTCGTCACATTGAAATATCACTAGAATTAGAATTTAGTAAAAATGGTATACGACAACTAATTGATAAATATAAAAAATTAGATTATTTAAGTGTTTTTTGTAGTGAAGATTGTACAGATATTTTACAAGAGATTAAAAATCAAAATTATGAATTAACATTTATTAATAAAAATGTACGATCACATTTTTTCTCGTAGATATTATACGTTTCAATTTTAAATCATTTTAATGCAATTAATATTTCATATGTTAATCACTAATTTTTTTTTAAATCATTTTTATATTATTAAGATTTTGTGATGAATGTACGGTAATACCATAAAAATGTTTGCAGATTCAATTGCTGTAGAAATAAAAATTGTAAGACTAATTGACAATAATTAATACATATACTATTAAATTTATGTTTAATTTTGATTACAATTGTTGTAATTTATAAAC
>JANSTX010039351.1:0-12998 GCA_027564355.1 Penthetria funebris | reverse complement strand
CGTGCACAATATACATGGGAGGTACTTGAAGGAGTAATCCGATTAAGCTTATACTCCCACACATTCTTTCAATTATATATGTAATCAGTTATATATGTAAAATTTGTATGATACAAACAATTTTAATCTAAAAAATAAAAAAAGGAGTAAAAAGTTTGAACTTCGTTCCCAGGGCCTAAAAACATAAGGTATATGACTATATTATATAGATGTCCGACACATTACATGAATATGATTCCTAGTTCGGAAAACGTCATTCCACATAAAGATGGATTGATTAACTTAAATGTTATTCGGTGAACATGTGATATATATATATATTATATAAGAAAATTGTACATTTACCTGTTATCATTTTAATTTATAATTAAATTCTTTATATGCCAAGGACTAAAATAATTAATGTTAATAAATTTTCTTCTGACATTATCTCCAATTTCAATAAATACACTATAATATGAACATAAATTATAATCAATAACTGTATTAAACAGAGAAAAAAAACAGGACTAAAAACTACTATAAAAATGAGAATCCTTGGATACACCCATTTCGCGTTGGACACAAAATATTTATAACATTGTTAAACATAGTACGTTTTTATTTTTGTTATAGATATTAATATAAAGGAAGGATGGAAGAATAAATTGAATGATGGTTGAATGGATAGATGTAGGATGAATTGTTTCTTTTTGTTTTTTTTTTTTTCTTTTTTTTGTAGTCAATTGTTCTGATAATTATTGTTTAAACATAAATATTATTTATTCAAAGGGTATGACAGATAATGATTATTTATTAAAAGTAAGGATTATTAATATTTAAAAAGTTTGTTTAGATTAATATTTGCATTTATTTGTTAATAAATTAAAAACATTTATAAAATAACTAATAAATTTATTTTGCAATGCGTTTAGTAAATCAAGGGCTGAAATACAGAATCGCCATTCCCTGGTCGTCAGGATATTGTTTACATAAATTTGATAAGAGAACGTCTCCAGCACAAATAATATCAATATACAGTTTAAAGTACTAATGTTATCTATAAAATGTTCATAAAAGATATATAAATCATTGGTGATGTGAAATCCTATAGTATGCGCCAAATATGTTTATATGCAATCCTGTTGGATACATCAAAAAAATATTGTGATAAATGTGTGTTAATGGGTTGTACAAGTAGGTACAAAAAAAAAAAAGTAAAAAAACCTAGTGGTCTATGTTGTGTGTTTCACAAAAATTGGTTAGAATATATCATTTGTGATAGGATGTTTGTAATCTTATATATCTGACGATAGGATATCACTGATATGTAATAATATGTTAATATTGTAATAAATATGTTGGTTCTAAAATTTGCTTTGTTTGTCGTTAAATCTAAGTGACTTAAATTTCAACTTAGCCGTAAGAGAATGTAATTGAATTTCCAAATAATTTAATATCCTTATTTATTTATATTCATCCTTTTTCGATCTATACCAAAAGTATAATCTCCTTTATTTTTTATTTTATGTTATAGAGTTTTTAATATATAGTTTGTTTTCAGATTTTCCATTTGTTTAATTATAAATGTTAATCACACTGACCGAAATGTAGAATCTACCACAACTCCTTGCCCCCATAGTACTGGACTATATACGTTCGATAGGGGATGTCCCAAAGACAAAAATCCTACTAGCATTTCTTGTGCAAAAATCCCGTTTACTCAGAGGGGGTAAATTTTTTCGGTAGACATTCAGCAAAATGTCAATAACTATTACAAAAGTTGAATTCATAATGAAATATATAGTCACTACTCTCTGTGGATGAGTAGTGGTTATTCTGCATTTTCGCCAATATACTTTAAAAAGAAAATGTGTTCATTTTTTTGGATATACATATATATTTAAATATACTGTATTTCTTTTGATGAAAACTTCTGATATTATATAAATGTTAAACCCTTTATTTACATCTCTTCATGAATAAATTTTATTTACTTTTTCAATACCATATTATGTAGAGCCAACAATTACGATGCATAGTATTAAAACGAAAAGACATACTATTGGCATCAACGAGTAAATTGAAATATACTAAAATTTTAGAAATGTGATTGGTCTACATTTAATAAACAGGAATCATCGATAAATTTCTTATATAACATCTATTAAGACCATATAGGATTATACAGTTCACACCAACAAAAATATTTCAGAAGAGTGGTGCATAAATTCCCAGCTACCGAGTTTGCTGTTACGTTTGCTTTTCCAAACAGTCGACATATACACGACATTAACACCATCATTTTAGCCTCAATCACACGTCATTACTGACATATATCGTGATCGAGCAATCGGTGACACCGCGTAGACGTAAAGCGATTGGAGGAGTAACCTCGCAATGATAGTCGGTCACCTGTGTTATTTACCATAATAATTTATTATATTAGTGAGGCACAAAATAACCTTAAAATAATTAGAATTCAATGCTTTTTGCAATCCTTTAGTCATTTAGAATTGCTTTACGACATCGATATTACGTATTCAAAATTAATTCAACTAATTAATTTATTTAATCTGTCTGTCGTTTTGCGGACACTAGCATAAAATATTTTATACGATGGAGTAGTATAGCTAAAATTTTGAAAAACCACAATAAAATAACAAAATTAATCAAAAATGTGTTATATGAGGCTAAAAAGTGCGTATAAAAATATGTATAAGTATCAACCTACCCCATATATAAGAAAACAATATTATAAAGAAAAAAACAGCCTTGAAATTATCATTGATTTAAAGGATTGCCCAAATACGCAGTATCTGTAAAATAGGTATTTTCTTATCGGTAAGAAAATGGAAAAAGAAATAGAAAATAGTAATAACAATAGATAAGACGTAGCCCCTATTTATAGAGGTGTGATACTTGGTGTGATATGAAGATATAGCAAAAAAATGTTAGATTGATTGGATACAATTATATGTTTTCATTTATTTGGTGCTTATCGATTTATTGTCGCTACTGGCATCCATGTCAAATAGCAATATTGTATTATATTAGCAGAGCACAGTAATAATAATAATAATAAGAATTATAATATTATTATTATAATAATAATAATCATAATAATAATAATAATATTAATAATAATATATGTTTCGTCTTTTTCAACATTATTCGTTTATGTACGTAAGCAAGGTCACTAAATTTTTTCTCCCTTTTATCATACAAAAATATAATATCATTTTGATTGTTCGAAATTTTTATATTCAATTATTTACTATCCACTACAGTTTTTTTTATCAAACTATTGTTTATCAATATAAAACATAATAAATAACAGTAAAAATCAAGTCAATGTTTTATCATTCATTGTGGGTAGAAATTTAATTGATTTAAATTAAGTGATTATTAGAACTACAGTGTGAAAATTTTAATAAAAAAAATAGGATCATATTTCTGATTTATAAAACAAGGAGTTGCCATCATACAGTTTTGAAGGACATTCAATAATTTTTAGTTCCATTGTACTTACATTTCTTTCTGTAAAGTTGCCGCTATCCTGTCTGTTATGTTTTGTTTGTTGAATTATTTCACAATTACTTTTTTTATTAATTTTTCTAGTTCAATATCTTTTTATCACAATAAAATATGCACTTTTTTAATTAAACAATTGTTTTTTTTTTTTTTTGTGATTTTTTATTTATTTTTTTCACTATCACACACCGAGTACCACTGATATTTCAATAACAACTCAATGGAATTTTTATGATTCTTTTCCAGTGGATCCTTTTTGCCTTTTTCCTGCCATGCGCGAATTATCATTATTTACTTACAATGGATTTTGATTGTTTTTTATTTCTATATGTGTATGCGCACCTATGATAGTTCAAATTTGACGTTCAATAAATTATTTTGTTGACTAAATTTGTATGTGGTTGTTTACTTGTGCTCATTTAGTATGTTTTGTATAATTAATTGAGAGGTATATGTTCGATAGTTACATAGTTATTTGAATACACAATAATAATTTTAATTTTTCAAATTTTTAATATAATATTCATTTGCATTAAAAAATAATTAAGTTTTTTCAATATACAATACATGCATGCATGTAATATCAAATGTGAAATGGCTTGGTACCGGTACCACATTTGCATAATTCAGGAATCATCCTCTTAAATGGTGTAGTACAACGCACTTTTGAGTGCATAACAAATAAAACGCGGTACACATTGTTCAATTTCCGTTTATCGTGTTATGCATACAACATCGAATGTGAACTGGTAAATAAATATGATTGAGACTTACGAACATAAAACTATATATATGCATAAATCCTTGATAAAGTCTACTTAATTCGATGAAGTATTGAAATTTTTACACTGCCCGAAGAATTCCGCATAAATAGAGATCAATGAATGTGATTCGCATCAGTGTTTCTTGGAATACGATGTCCTTATGATCAAATATTAACATTGATGATTCATTGAAATCAAAAATTGTATGAGAATATTTGAAAGTATATTATGTATTCAAGCACATGGACATACAGCGTTTTTAAAAAAAAATTCAATTTATATTTTTATATACTCGTACTATAGCCGATAGCTTTCTTTATAAATCATATAGTATTTTATAATAAGACTAAATTTTAAATAATGATTGCCGCCTTCGTATCAAATAAATGGGGTTTTCACTTCACATTATATTATTACTTGTTATACCCATAGCCAATTGCCTGTTTAGTTCGTCAGCTGTGTAATATGAATTTGGATGTATAATAAATATGGTGAGTGCTAGTCTAGAAACTTTCTGATTTATTTCAAATTTATCACTTCATGATTTGACTTGGGTTGACAAATTCTGTATGTCATTTGGAATTGTATATCAATTGACTATTTTCCGACATAACAGCTATGATAAATATATAAAGTGCATTTATACTCAGTACCGCATTCAAAAAAAAATTAATATTAAAAGGTTAATAGTATAACAAATGTAATAAATAAAAAAATAGTGCACATGAACGATCGAAATATTTATAGTATTATAAACATTTAAGAAAAATCATATAATCCTATAGATCCGAATAATTGTAATTAAATACATATCTTAAAAAACAGCAACTGTAACAGGTTACTGCCGCCCAAATGCTTTTATATGTAGTGTAGAGATGTTGAGATGATGACGAACCTTGAAACATTATTCAAAAATTAATTTGCATAATTTTAATTATAATCTATACATTATTGAGATTAATCTGTAAAAAATTGATTTACATTTGTTTATCTACATCAATTAAGTATCAAAGTCTGCTAGAAAACGAAATAAAATTCAAAAAATAAACAACATTTTTGTGCGGAAGGAAATGCAATAAATGTTTTTTTGTCGTTGTAAAAAAAAAATATTTTCACAAATATATTTACTGCTCATATGAATGCTTTATGTTGAAAACCGAACAACCTCAACCATCGATATTGCAGTAAATATTTTGACATATTATATTTTAATATATAATTTTATTTTATTTTTGTATTCGTCGCGTTTTTAATTTGTGAGAAGAAATTAAGATTTCAACAAAAAATGAATTTTCTATATATAGTATTTGTTTTTAGTTTTATAAATAATGTACATAGAATAAAAGGTATGATATAAATTTATTTCATTAAAAATTATTTAGTTTTCATTGATTTTTATACATAGTAAAATTTTGTGTTATTTGTTCATTTCTGATTGGTTGGTTGACGGCAATAAGGGGCCGAATACAAATATGATTATTGATTATTTCTAATGATATCCGTTATTATGAATAATTTAAATAACAGAACAGAAATAAGTATCATTTACTGTAAAGTTTTATTATTAGAAATGTTAGAACCTCTGGCTTGTGATTACAATCTTAAATCCTTAATATAAATAATTGAAATCGTAGTCGAGTAAAACAATTCATGTATGTTCATCCAAATCATTTTATTGTTACAATAAACAGTGATTTGAGTATTGTAAATTAAACTAATAATGTTTTATATCTATAAAATTAAACAATCAACAATGAATAGTATTTAACTGCAACACGTTATTATATAGTTTTTATCTTATAACAGTTTAATAAAAGCGACCATAATATTAATATATTTTTTCAATATACAAAATTAACAAAATAATAAATTAGCAGAGTATTAGCATATGTTCAGTATATGATTGATAGAATAAAGAATCAAACTTGCTGTTAAATGTTGGGTAAATCTGTGATTCAGAAATCTCGAAAACTGAAAGGTTAACATTACCCGCATGTTTGGGTTTTCAACCTATTTTGTATCCTATTTGTTTGTCTCACCATTCAGTTAGGTTAACGTATCTAGTTATTACCGCATGTATATCTGCATCTGTAACAGAACTTTTATGGACAAAATAAATTCCTCAAATATTATCAGCATGTATATTTTAAAATGTTAAAATTATCCTTTCGTAATGAAACGATTTGTCTGTGATACGTAAATTTAATTAACCGGTAATTGAGAAATTGTTTTAAAGTCTGATATAGTTATGGGATTGGCGAACAAGTTAGAATAAAATCAATATATATTTTAATAGTAATGTATCTATTGGCACATAAGCACATAAATTTATTTAAAAAACACGATGTTTGCGTAAGTTTTAATTATCTAAATCAACTATATTTTTTTATTTTTAGCTGCAAAAAGTAGTTATGTTACTTGCGGTTCTGTATTAAAGCTATTAAATACGCAATATCGTGTAAGATTACATTCACATGATGTTAAATATGGAACTGGATCAGGTCAACAATCAGTAACGGGTACAGATGTTCAAGAAGATGTAAATAGTCATTGGTCAATTGTATCAGCAATGAATAAAAATTGTGAACGAGGGTAAAACTATAAAAAAGAATTAAAAATCAATGTATTCACTTTAAATATTGTTTTTTTTTTTTTACAGGCAACCAATTCAATGCGGTGATCAAATTCGATTGCAACATTTAGGAACAAAAAGAAATCTTCATTCACATCATTTTTCTAGTCCATTATCTGGTAATCAAGAAATATCATGTTATGGAGAAGATGGTACAGTACACAAAAAAAAAATAATTTAATTTGAAATAATCGACAAGTACTTTATATTTAACAATTATTTTTTTAAAAAAAAGGTTTAGGAGATACTGGTGATCATTGGGAGGTAATATGTTATGGCGATACGTGGCAACGTGATAGTACAATTAAATTACGACATGTGGATACTAACAGTTATTTATCAGTATCTGGACGAACATTTGGTAGACCGATAAATGGACAAATGGAAATAATTGGAGCAGGCAATCCAAGTCATGCATGTGATTGGAAAGCGGCCGAAGGTTTATTTATACATCAAAATGAAGTTAAAGATCATTCAAATGTGCATACAGAATTATAAATTACCATATAAATAATATTGACAATAGTGAAATTTTTAAAATTTCTTTCTTTTTGTATTTAATTGTGATGGATTTTTTGTTTACTTTAGATTATATCTGAAGATTGTAGCAATATTATATTTAATGTGTATTTTCATTCAAATTATAATAACAGAAAGTCGTTAATATATATGCCGTATAGGGAGCAACTAATCTACCTATCACGAAAAGACAGAAAAATAAAAAGATGTATCGACTCCTTTAGTCGATGTTTTGATCGTACACGTAAATTTAAAACTCGCAATATCTGAGTTCAAGATTAATGTTTGACGGTGGGAATTCTTGGTTTGAGACTATTTTATTTCTATGCTACACCTCTGCAATAAAATTCTATTGTTTTGTATTCTGTTATATCTGTAATATAATGTCACAAGATGACTACTATACAAATCCACAAAAATTGCAATTCTGAGTTGTCATTTTAAAATACTCTTGAATGTTGCTTTAATAATTCCAACTAATAACGATTGCCAGAATTTTCGGTTTGCAACCAACAATTATATGGTTCTCTTTTAAATTGATCTTAGGGGGATCTAATACACACTCATTGAAATGAAAATGAAATAAATCTACTTAACTACTGGGATCCGGCCTGTTCTTACAGAAAACATATAGATATTTTGTTTTTTACGTTTCCAATTAAAAAATAACGACATTGCAATTTTAGCCGTATTTAATAAATTGATGTTTATATAAACAATTTTACGTTGCCAATGATCAACGGAATGTTACATATTTTTATAATTATCGTAAGTCTGATTATTATTTACTTAATAATTTTAGAATGAACTTCTAAAACTTAGCCGCATTTTCGTTCAATTGCTAAAGTAATTTTTAAAACTGATAAATAAATGCAATAGTTAAAATTATAATTAAATTAAGAAACAATATTGTATTATAATATAAATTAACTTTAATAACAATGGTAGAGAATCGTCAACGACATGAAAAATATTGAACATTTCAAACAAGTCTATATATTTTCATACGTCCTAATTTAAATGTAAATTCCACGTTCTACATATAAAAAGAATACACTGAACAAAAATTTAATGACAAATATTTGTGTGAACGTAGTCAAGCCGAAATATAAAAAATGCTAAAAAACATAAATATTTTCTTTTGACATATCGACATCCATTTTGTTTTACTTAAGTGACGCTTTTTTACCGGGCTTTTATTGTAAACTTTTTACTGAGTTTTTTTATTTTTATTGCAATTTTACCAAGTTAGTAATTCATAAAATGCGTAAAGAAGGTTTAAAAAAAGATGGCAAGAATGCAACCGAAGATGTTGAATTGGATAATGCTGAGGGTGGTGGTGAATTAAATAATTCAGCTTCAACAAATGACGTTGATTTAGATCCATTGGATGGGGCCGACAATGCTATTTTGGATGAACCAAAGAAAAAAAGAAAAGAAAAAAATTCAGTCGTCGAAGTTCCTGTACCAATTGTTGACGATGAAAATGATGATGGCAATGATGAAGATTATGAAGTTGAAGATATTATTGATGTAAAAATTTCTAGAGGTAAGACATTGTTTTTAATTCGTTGGAAAAATTATGGTTCCGAAAGTGATACATGGGAACCGGAGGATACACTTTCATGTCCCGAAATTGTAAAGAAATTCAGAGAATCACATCCAGCAGTCGAGAAAAAATCAAAAGGAAAAACAAAATCAACATCAAAATCTGTTGATAAGAAAAAAAAGAAAGCACCTGCCACATCTGCAAAGGAGAATGCAGCAAGTTCAAAAAAACAACCAAAACGTGCTGCAACAAAACCACCAGTTGTTGAAGATGACGATAATCAAAATTATGAAGTTGATGATATTGTCGATCATAAAATTGAAGGGGGAAAGAAATTTTTTTTAATACGTTGGAAAGGTTATGATGCTGACAGTGATACATGGGAACCGGAATCAACATTATCGTGTCCGGATATTGTTCGGAAATATAAAGCTGCACATTTGGATAAACCAGTAACAAATAATAAGAAAGGGGCTGCCACAATTGTTGCGCCAGTTACTACAATTGCTTCGAATTCAACAAAAAAAAATCCTGTCAATGCTGTGGCAAAAAAAACTAAGGGCGCAGCCAAAGAATTGCCCGAAGAAGATTATGAGGTGCAGTCAATTGTTGATCATAAAACTGAGGGCGGTAAAAAGATGTATTTAGTGAGATGGAAAGGATATGATGCCGACAATGATACTTGGGAACCGGAAGCATCTTTATCATGTCCTGATATTGTAAAAGCTTATAAAGATGCTAATCCAGATAAAAAAGATACACCGACAAAATCAGCTAAATCAAATAATAAACGTAAAAATGATAAGAAAGGAAAATCTAAGGGCGCAAAGAAGGCTAAGACAACAGACAAGGAAGAGACCAATAATGATGATAATGATGATGAGGTTGATGAAGATGATGAAAATAATATTGAAAATAATGATGGCACAAAAAATGATGCTGCTGTAACAGATGATGGTGATGTAGTAGGTGGTGGTGGTGGTGTTGGTGGTGATGATGATGGCGATGACGATGATGAAGGTGAAAAAGATTGGGAAGTTGAAACTGTTGTAGATGTGAGACAAGTAAAAAATGTACGTGAATTTAAAATACGTTGGAAGGGATGTCAACCATCTGAAGATACGTGGGAACCTGAAGCAAATTTGGATTGTCAAGATTTAATTGAAAAATTTATGAAAACGCAAGAAAATGGCAAGAGTACGAATTCCGGTGGTGGTGGAAAATCATCTAAAAAGGGAAAATCTAAAAAATCTAAAGCATAAAATTGATAGCCTGAGACAATGTATAATTTGATTTTTAAGTATAAGATTAAAAACACTGGTCTTAATGATGGTTGCAAGGTAGTATATTTCATTTCGTCTATTCTAATATACAAAACTGTTTCCAGAATTCGCAGTATGTTCTTACATTAAGATATAACAGTTGTTTGTGTTTCTGTTTTTTTCTTTTTTTTTTCATTGATTATTAATTTTGAAATTTTGGTTATAAAATGTTAGTCTAGAATTGTATAAAAAGAATTATACTAATAAGAGTGTACGAGGCTGTTGGAAATTTACAGGTGAGATTTCTTTCATATCCATAATCCAAAATCCTAATTGTCCCTGTAGAATTTCATTAGTTTTTATACAAAAAAAATTGGTACAACCATTTTTAAGTACTATAATTCTGATAAATTGTTTTCATTTAATTATATAATTGTAAAGTAAAAGTTGGTAAAAAGAAAAAAACAAAATTTTTAATTATAATAAAAATAGAAATGTATGTATTTTTATGTTTCTTTAATGATAATTTAAAAAAAAAAAAATATTTTTTTTGTGTTTTATGTTTTTCAATACATTACCAAATTGAAGTTTCATATATTATTTTGTAAATCTTAATTATTTTTTTTAATACATTAACCATTTAATTTTTTTTTTAATTGTTTAATTAAATATGAGAAGTATAGATTTTAATCATCTGTGTAAGACCAATATAAATATAAATTAAATGTAAGTTATTTTTTTTTTTAAATTTCACTTATGCCTCCTAATCTTTTAAAAGCAAGCCCTTTAATAACTTCAGTATATAAAAGGTTTATGATTCGAATCGAATTAGTATAGTGATTTGTATGTTTTAATATTTTTTAAGCACATTGACATTTTGAGCATCAATTTTGTTTTTGGTCATTTATTTTCTTTGTACTCAAATTTTAGAACTGATTGCTAGCATTTGTCGATATTATACATGTGAATTTTACAACAAAAGGTGTACCGTTGGTATTGTTGAGTCTTTTGATACCATTTGTGAATTGTTTTTAATATTTCTCGACATTGTTGACATGAAAAGACTAATTTCTCTAAATACAATTCTATGTCTAACACTAAGAATCATTTTATCCATTCGCTTAAGACCTCAAACTTCACATTCATTTGATAGATTGGCATGTAACACTTTAAGTAAGATATTATTACGATATTCATTAGTTTTAAAATATTTTAATTTTCTAACAGAATAATGAATAGATGATGAGGAAGGAATATATCGGCAAAGAGTTTAGTGAACAAGACAGCAGCAGATAATAAACTATGTATGTATTCCTGCTTGAAAATTACACTATTGAATAAAATGGTATTCTTAAGAGCACCGATTCCCAATAGAAGAACCATATATCGATGTTGTGATAATCTTCAAAATATTCAAAATTGTAGAATTTGTATAATTATTGCTAGTTCTAGTGTTTGTGAGTCGGGAACAAACTGTTTACAATCAATAATTTTGGTTTCAAAAGATGCATTGTTCCGTATAATTTATCCCAATTAGTGGGAACATATACAAAGGTCAATAATCGATTATTGTGAAAATATGTGGAAAGAATAATATACAATAATTATAATTGTAAATATTTTACATTAAGTGGAAATGTAGTTTTCATTCAATTTACTGCAATTTTAAGTTTTTATATAACCAAGGTGATATTTGTCTGACAAAGTTGACAAATAGATCTGAATATAGTTGAACCTATTATCACGCGGACACTATCGAAAATACAATACATGTCTGTTTGTGATTTTGTGAACGATATTATAGTATGGTAAACAAGTAGACGATAATAGACATAGCTTCCAATATTTACACAAGTAATTTATGTCTATAGACGATCGATTAATTACTGATACGTACAATCATCAAAGATATTGCAAAACTGAAATCATTTGATTAATGGAATACCCAGTAATGATGAAAAACAAAAAACAATGAAGTTGTTGGCAAGAGAACGTGACATATGTGAGTTGCTTAGTATGAAGATATTGTCGACAAACACTACCCTAATATAATATATTGATTACGACAATCACATATTTGTAGATAAAACATTTATTAATTAAATTTCCTAACTTATCACACGAATGAACAGATTCCTAAATGTTGTTCGATCAGTTTGATCATTGTTTTTAACCATATATCGTTATTCACATTATTCTAGTAGGATTCACATTTACACGAATTCCATAATTACTTAATATTTATATATTTATATTGGAAGTACATTACATTATAAATCATCATCTCAAATTTACTCGACGTGGGAGCGTCAACGAGCAACAAACATTGTATACGATATGTTACCAGTACCTGCACAGCACTTCATCCTCTACCAATGGTAGCCTAGCCTCATTAATGACAGTTCTTCGTCATGTTTTTTTTTTTGATCGGATCTTCATTACCATGGGAATTCCGGTATTTCGCAATATTACCGAATGATTGCCTCAGTTTCTGCCCCATTCAGTTCCACTTTCATTTGTTGACAATCCTGTTTATCGAGTATATCGGTATAATCTATCGAATTGACAAGTTATTCAAGAATGAATTTTATCTTCGATATGTTAGAGTTGGGGTGAACACGTTTTTATATATATTTTTAAGACTGAGAATTGTGACATCACTTCATTATTTAGTAATTCTTAATGGTTTATTAAAAAAAAAAATTTCATTCCATAAAATAAACTTTTTAAATTAATGCATTCCTATTCATATTATCTAT
>JANSTX010039340.1:0-13001 GCA_027564355.1 Penthetria funebris | reverse complement strand
ACAATACACATATTATATAATATATTGGTTTTTTGTGTTTAAATATTTCTATATATAAATCAATAAAAATCACGAATGGACTGATTCGAGTTCTATAAAGATTACTTAATCCAAATTTGCATTCAGTAGGGATTTCAAGTTGCATATAATAAAGATTAGGTAACACTAAGTAGTGGAATTACAAAATGTACATCCAACAACAATCTCATACTAATTTGGGCATATTTTAATCAAATAAAAGGTACAATAAAACCAACATTTAACAATGAATACGGAGAAATAATTTACAATGCTGTTCTATGGCGCCCGCGAAGCGTCAGGTTTAGATGATGATGCTACTTTATTGACTGAACCCCTTATATGGGGGAACACGTTCTACTCATTCAAAATCAAAATATTGTATAGTATTTTTTGTCTACCAGCGAAAACTGAAGTGAAAAACAATGTATAAAAGGTGTCAATTCTTTCATATTTCATTTCTACAATATATACAATTTTCCATAGTATTTTAAAAATGAACTGAAAGAAATTACTTGTAGCAACCTCTTTAATTTGATGTATTTTAATAAATTACTATAATACGAATATAAAATATCTATTAATTTAATAAACGTACTAATTAGCTTTCTATAATAACATTTGAAATGTTTTTTTTTTTTTTAAAAAACAAATAAAGCAAATAAAATATATCTTACATAACATTGCCGGTCATCTGAACACATGGATTGTCTACAATTGATATACTATTCAAATTACATAAATTATTCAATGAACATATCTCATTTAAATCGGCAATAGCATTTTTAGCAATTGTTAATGTTTCCAATGAAATTGGTAAGTATTTATCACATTGTCGCAAATGTGTTAAACGATTTCCATGCAAGTAGAGTTCCTAAAATAAATGATGAATTTTTTGTTTTTTTTTTTTGGTGTTAATGGATAACTATTAAATCAAATGAACAGCACTAAATATTTGCTTATTGTAATTTCAATAAAAAAAAAAATAGAATACATAAAACATATAAATTTAATCTCAATATTAATAAATAAGCTTTTGCACTAATGATAAAAATATATTTACTTTTATTGTATTGGAATATGATGAAAAACATCTCTATAAATTCTACACTTGACATAAATTGTCTAAACATATTTTTTTGTTTTACTAATAACATGAGATCAATTAACATTTGGAAAATAATTAAGATATAATAAAAAAAAAGGTATTCTATTCGATGTTATCTATCTAATGATGTAACATAGTAAAGTGCTAAAGATCTACTATAGACTACTATGTATTTGAATAGTTTAAATTGTAAATTATATAAACATGTTTTAGAAAGATAATAGCAAAATTGTGTAACTTAATGAATAGAACAAGGTTTATTTTGATGAAAAATTCTTAAAATTACATATAATATAATTATAAATTATATCGAAGAAAATAAGGAGGATTATATTCAAATTTGTTACAGTAATTAATGTTATACTTTCTGTTTCAATAATATCAATAATCACAGGCAATATTTAAAATCTGTTCATTTTACAAATACGGTATTTATTGTGTACAACATACAAATAATCGATTTACTCGTATAAATAAAAATAATGAAATACACTAAAATAATGCAATTCTAAATAAAATGAAAATCTAATTCTTACTTTTAAACATTTTAAAAATGATATATCTGAAATGCTTCCAATACTATTTTCCGATAAATTTAAATATTCTAAATTAATGTTAGTTGTTAAATGTTCAATTGTTTTAATATTATTGCCTTCAAGATTTAAATGTGTTAGATGAACGAGTTCCTTAAGACCTTCAATTGTTAGTATGCCATTGAATGATAATTGTAATTCTCGTAAATTATGTAAACGGCAAACACCATACATACGAAGTAATTGATTTCTACATAATGATAACTTAAAAATAACAAAGAAAATATTTCATTATTTATTATTATTAATAGTGTATTTATGATTTTTACCTTTTCTATACGAAGATAAGAGTCAATATTATCAATTTTTTGTAATTCATTTTCATCTAAAATTAAAACTTTAATATTTTGTGCATCATCTTGTTTGGGAACCTTTTTTAAACCTTGTTTTGATAAGTCGAGCACGGTTTTATTTTCTATTTCTGTATTTGAAAGAAATTTTATAAGTAATTGAAATATTTAGCTGCAAAAAAAAAATATATTAATTGAAGTATAATAAAATCGGTAAAGCAATGGCATAAATGTTAAGATTAGTGACCGACTAACAAATATACGTAGGTGGAAGACTTATACAAAATACTCAACTGAAATATTGAGATTTAGTGCTTCCATATTTTCGATTCGAAAATCTAAATTCACATTTGTTTCGGTTGACATTTGATGTTAAATGCATATTTGAGAATACTATTTAATATCTCTATATCATTGTGGTGTTACCGGTAACTGCTGTTCATGATATATGTTAGTAAATAATGACTAAAAATATCGGTGTTAATATTGTGTTTGTCGACTAGTTAATTAAAAAAAAAAACATTTCAACAACAAACTTGGTAGCTGGAGATTACACTACCGGAATATCCAAATGTGTAACTGGATGCGTATGATTGACTTGATCCTATATTTTCCAGTTGATAAATTTCAATTATAGTTATATTAGTTCACATTTGATGTTACATGCATATTAGAAACGGCAAATTAAGTTCACAATGTTGTCCTATGCACCCTTTAGACGTTAAGGTTAAGATGATTTAGTCTCTTCTTAACGCCCTACGTACCCAAGTGGTGTAAAGGTCAAGACGACGACGACGACGACGATGATTATGATGATGATGTTCACGATGATGATGATGATGATGAACGGCATTAGAATATCCATTGAGTTTGAGATAAATCATTCACATAAAATGCAGACATTTTCCAACAAATGCAAATTTGATCACACATACTACTTAAATTCTATATTAATACCAAAAGGAAAATAGATCCTATTTTATGATATGCAAGAAAAAGATGCTAATTATGCATTTGAATGAGTCACTCGCTTTTTTAAATCCTATAAAAATACTAAAAGGAAGATAATAAGGAGAACATAAATAACAAAAAAGAGTAAACACCTTTAATATAAAACGGAATATAATTAAAGATGTCAATAAAAACAAATTGTGTAATACACAATTTCACATGTATTCAAAGGTGTTAATGACCTACACATACAAGTCCCACCAATGCGTATACAATATAATATCCTTTAAATTGATTTTTCCTAACATTTATATAGGTATGAAGTTTTCCTGAAAAATAAATAATATACGCTTTATATAACTTACCCATTTTGAAAACTATTATTTATTGTAGTTAACTTTATTTTCCATAATTAAAGCGATTTCGGTTTTATTTGCACATATTTTTTTAAAAAATCTTTTTAAATGCTACTATATTTGTATTTTATAGTTTGGAAAAAACAGAACACAATGGTATTTTCAAATATCTCTTAATTAGATAATATCAACTAAAACAATTTATCACGAAATATGCTAATAAAATAATATATTCAATTAATAATTAATAATTAATTAAAAATATGTAGAGTATATTGTTATAAATTATTATTTTCACAAAAAGTTCTTGAACCAAATTTGAAAAATTGATTTTTCAAGAAAAAACTGACAGTTTTGGAAAATTTTTCGTCATTTATCTAGTACAATTTATCAATAATCGTTAAAAAAAAAATTCCAACTAATGTCAAAATTGTTTGCGCTTAAACAAGATACACAAACACTTGGCTGTATAAATAAATATTATAAAATTTATTTATTAATTTATTAAAATTTTAAATACTAATAATCTTCAAATATGGAATTCACACCACGCTCTATTGTTAATGGTGAACTATTAAAAAAATTTTGTGGAAAAACTGTTAGTATTTTGGTTAATTTTCCGGAACTAATAAGTACTGGACAGAAAATGTTAAAGGGAACCAGCACCGATAATCACGAAATTCGAATTCAACTTGGCGACGCATTAAATATTTCAATAAAAGGTTGGGTAGAGATAATTGGTATTCCAGCTGGACCAGATGCTATTAGATGTCATGAGGTAATTCAATGTTTTATATATTAACACCATGTAATTCTTAATTTAACACAATAAACAACTGCATCTAGGTCTTCTTAAATAGTTTTATTGCAACTAAATGTTCATTACTTATTAATTATCAGTTTAAATATATTATGACCTAATTTCCATTATCGGTTTTTTTTATCTCTGAACAATTGTTAGCAACAATAATATATGGTCTATTTATGTTATTGATTTACATAATTATTTTTCGATGATCACGAGAACATAATCAGAAAATAGATTAAGAATAAGGACACAATCGTTTTATTCGATTCGGTCACAATTTCTTTGTGAAATTACAGTATGTATAATTTCTTAAACATATCTTCTTATATCTTCTTTCATTGTTTTATTGCAGATAATATTATTTGATTCAAATCCTGATTATGAACCCTTTGATACTGCTTCACATAATATGGCTGTAGAATTTCTTGCACACGTCAAAGAGTTGTACAAACAAGGATAACATTTTTTCTTCTTTTATTTTTTTTTTTTATGTATTCCTAAATAAATAAATAAATTTAATTTAATTACATATTCGTTTATATTTTCTTTATTTAATTTAATTTTATTGTTGAATTTTTAACAATGAAAGAAGAAGAACAGTACCATTACCTTTATTTCTATAATGGTGTATTTTTCCTGTAAGTTCTATTGTAGATATTAATTATTATCTATAGCGAGCACATAAATTTAAATCTTAATATGCGAATAAGATTTAAAACTACCACTTAGTTGGAGTCAATATGGAGTTGTGTTTGGGAGAGAAAAACATCGTATTCACAACAAACTAGGTAGTTTGAGATTTATATATCCCAACCCAACGATAATATCATCCTAAAAAAAACCCCATTTAGTGAGTGGGTGGCACATGTCAAGATGACAACGAGTTGACAAAATAATAAAAAAAAAAGCAATTATCTTTGTTTCATTTTAATAATAATATTGTGAATATAGACTATAAACATAATTTAAAATAACATAAAAAATATACGATAAAAAATAATTAAAATTAATACGTATTAATTTGTATTATTGCAATAATAAATAAATGAGAAAATAAATTAAAATTTAATTATTTTCTTCAATAATAGCAGTTTGACTATTACTATTACTACTAATACTAGTGTCTACATTTTTAATGTCCTCCTCCTCCGGCACAGCATCATCAATACTAATCTTTTTTTCAAATGATATTTTTCGTGATAATTTTTCATTTTCCATTGATGATGAATAACTTAATTTTCTATTCTGTTGCAATTGTTGTTGTAATGAATTTTCACCTAAAATACTAGCACTTGATAATAATACAGAAATTCGATCAGCTGTTGGACAACTAGCAATTATTAAATCATCACTTGAATAACCATTTGTTATTAAAATTTGTTCTAATTTAACAAATGCACCGATAACATTATTTCTAATTGGTCTAAATAAAATAAATTCTGTATCCTTATTACTTAAATATAATTGCATTGAACGTTGTAATCCAGATAATTTATTTTTTATTAAACGTTGTGATTCTTGTATAAAACCACTAATTTGTTGTGGGCTAGCCCATGTTGCTTGTCTTAATGCATAATTAATTTTTGAATTAATAGCATTTGTTTGAATAATCGGTTGTTGTTGCTGTTGTTGTTGCTGTGGCTGCTGCTGTTGTTGTTGTTGCTGTTGTTGTTGTTGCTGTTGTTGTGGTTGTTGTTTCAATAACAATTGTGCTTTCTCAGAAAAATTTAAAATCGGTTCAATTAATAATTTTGTTGCATCTTTTATAAATACTTCACAAATATGTTTTAATTGCCGATCAACATCTTTACGTGAATCATGTAAATGCTCTTTAACTTGTGGTGTACCATCCAATAAGAATTCCAATAATGCATTATTTGTACCTAATGCAAATAATTGTTTTCTTTTTTGTAATAAACCATAAGCGGCTGTTTTAACTTTACTAAAATCCAGTGTTGTTTCTTTCATTGTGAAATCAACACGAAACGGTGCAATTTGTTCACGAAGAATTAATAAATGTTTTATTTCAAATAATTGGCCATCAATTGATGTCTATTAAATTTGAAAATAGTAAACAAAAAACAAAAAAAAAAAAAACAAAAAACATTAGACTCTTTACATAATAGCATATTTGAATGAATAACCTTCTTAATTGCTATTTGTTGTGATGCAATTGAAACACTTTGAACACAATATGCAAGTGCTTCTTGTGATAATCCCTGAAATACTGGACGATCAACACATCTATATAAACGAGATAAACATACTAATGTTCGTCTTACTGTTGGATACCACATACCATGTAAATCGGCTGGGGAATCTAAAGAAAAACATTACGTGCAATTATTAATTATATATATATATATATTAAAAAAAATAAATTACTTCCACTACGTGACCGAATTTCTGCAGGAGTATAATTTATGTTCTCAACTTCTTGTGATGTCATTGAACCTATCGATAACATTGATATTCTTGAATCAGAACGTCGCAGAATTGGTTCTTGTAATGATATTGCTATACTCTAGAAAATAAAAACAACAAAAATGTATATACAATATATAAAAACAAACAAATTTACGTATATCATACCTCCATCATTTTCAATTTTTCAGGATAGGCAAGATCACCGGCCGATGGTTTATAATTTAAAATATCCGATTGTAAATATAGATATGCACGAAATACTAATCGCTCTTGTACATCTTGTAATAGTTGATTAGCTATTTTACCAAAGGCCTCCAATGAATCAACTAACCAAAAATAATAAAAAAAAAATAATCCGTTTTCTTAATTTTTTTTTTTTTTATACTAAATTTATTATCTTACGATTATGTTGAACATGTTCATCAATCATTTCAACACGTAAAATACTACAAATATCGACTAAAGTTTCTAAATGATTAATGTGTATAATATAAGGTCGTAATGTATCGTATAGAATAGTACAAAGTCCTTCTAAAAAAGTTCTAAATAATGATAAGATAAATTATTATAATAATTTAGCAACAAGATATATATATATATATAAAACGTACGTTAATTGAAGACTAGGAGTAGTAAAAAATTGATAAAATAATCGATGTTCATCTTGACATACATGTACCATAAATGCACAAGCAGATCGTACAAGTGTACAATTATCACCTTTATTTGACATGGTAAGATCTTTTATTGCTAATACAACACCAGGACTCATTATCTGTAAGATAAATGTAATAAATTTTTTATTCTAATATTTTCAATCCATTTGTGTAGCATTTACATTAGCTCTTTGAATTAAATAACTTTGATGCAATTCAATTAAAACTTGTTCATATTCATTACTTCGATCCATTCGTTCTTCTATCACAGAAGTTGTACGTTTTGCCTTTGATGCTGATGCTTGAAATTTACCATAATAAATTGCAAATGCCGCTTCAGATGATTTATCGTCTACTAAAAAAAATAAATAAAAATATGCATGGTACGAGTCATTAGTCATATAGAAAGTAAAATAATCGATTATATTATTGGGCAATGGATATTAGCTTTACGGATTAAATAAGATTTATTGAAAAAATCACCGACCTACCCTAGACAAAGTATAACATTTAATAATAATCGCATTTAAAAATTTTATTCGATTGGAAATTGATTAGTGAGAACGTGCCAGTAATTCTAACATATAAACGAAATAACGAATTTTCATGCATTGGAGTAAAATAAAAAAATATGATCATTGACAATTTTCTTTGGAAAAATATAGAAACCACTTTTAATAATTACTGTCTACAGTGGAACTATTAAAATAGAATACAGCAATAGGACTGAAAGAACTAGTTCGCTGCCAATGTTATTATATGATTGTCTACAGTGGAACTATTAAAATAGAATAAAAGAACTAATAGAATTCACTGCCAATGTTATTATATAATCAATAAATACTTAAGTCAACAAAAAAAGAAGTAACATGAAGTATCTACATATATAAATGTATAAAAAAAATTACCTATTTTTGGTGTCAATGTGGTTGCAACAACTTGATCTGTAGCATTAATAAATATTTGATTAACATACATTTTTATCATTGCAACAGCCTTCGATAAACAATGCTTATATTTAATTGTATATATTGGTGCATCTTTAAATTTTCCCTTAAAAAAGAAAACGAAACTGAATTTTAAAAAAAAACCAAATCTATTTTTCTGTAAATCATAAATAACATACATTTACTTTTAAATAATTTAAACATTCATCAATTTTGTTTAATGTTTCAATAAATATTTCACTGGATACAGACATTGTTGGACTTTGAAGTCTCTGTGACAATTGTTCAGCTTGTGTAAAGTAATGTAAACGTCTCTTTATTTCATCGCCAATTTCACTTAATTGTTTTTGTTCCTGTATCAATTTTTCACTGGCCGTATTCAATGAACTGGTTTTATTCGACACAAAATTATATTCATTTTGTAATCCATCCAAATATGTTAATGCCATATCAATTTGTTTTAATAATTTATCACATTCAGTGTTTCGCATTTGAAGTTGTTTATAATATTCATTATATGTATCATTTGAATGTTCATAAATTTCTAAATTAATGTTATTATAAAATAATAGAAATGATTGTATTGAATCAATAGTTTCCAATTGATTTTGTAATTCACTAAAAACAACACTTGATTTAAAAAAGGCCACTGCTTTATTTTTGGTATCATTGACATTAATATTAGTTTTTTTTATTGAAGAATTACTATCAAGTTCGGCATTTTCCGCAATATTCTGGAAATAAAATTTTAACTTTATTAGATATAAATAAATTAAAGAAAAGTATTTTATATTCATATTGGAATTTTATCAAAACAAAAATTAACCTAAAAAATGATAACAAAACATGTAGTGAAATACCTGGACAATTGAACCAGTAGATATTGATGTTAATTTTTCTAATGTATCCTGTTGAAATGTTGTTAAAGGTGCTAAAGGTTTATCCGTAATTTCCCATTGTAATAATTTATGTTGAATTTTACGTAAATTAGCATTTTCATTTTTCACTGAGGCAACGTCATCCATTTTTGACATTAACACTGACAGTGTGGGTACTTAAATTTCCAAGAGTTTTTCGTTATTTAAATTACCATGATTATTCTTATACCTAGAATATATGTAATGTAAAATTTCAAAAATTAATCTACTACTACCACATTTTTGTACCCAAATAGAATGTACAGTATTTTTTCTCCAATTCAGCAACATTCTATAGTTATTGTGACTTTGCGTTTATGTCAATTGTGTTGTTTATATTATTATGTTATTATAGTGACCGTCTTTTAAAGTGTCGTTTGTACGTACCTTTTTGCGGTGTTTTGTTTCCGGAAACAACTTTATTATATATTATAAATTGATAGAAAAATGTTTAATTTAAAAAGAATATTCGAATTGCTTGATAAAATTGCAGATTCTTGTTTAACTAAGGATGGAACAGTTGGTGAGTTTCCCAATTATCTATAGAATATGAATGAATATTTTTTGAATTCATCACAACAACCAGCAAGTCATTGAATTTTATAAGAAATGTTTCAAATTCATTGTCCTTTATACATCTTTCACTAACTAGAATTTGTTAATTTTTTTTCCATCTAAATTTTCTAACTTAATGTATATTTTATAATTATCGTATATAATATTGTTTTGCAAATGTGGAAAATTGTAAATGCTAGAAGATAACATATGGGACCTTATACTTAATAACACTATAGTGTTTTTTGTTTTGCCAATGAGAATGTGTTTAGCGACATTATACCTTCATTTTGTAATCTCAAATATTAGACAATTTCTGTATAAATTCATTGCTCTCGTATCATTATTTGTAAAACTGAAATTTTTAATCATATTGATTTTCAATGCTAATTATTTGCAATCAGATGCATGAAATACAGATTATTATTTTGTTGTTTTCCTTAGCATAAACCAGTAAGTTAATTAAATATGTTCAAGTTCTTTATATATTGTAATTCCCTATAAGAAATAAAATGTAAATCTTACATTGTTTTATGGTTTTAATACAACTAGTTGTAATAATCACAATATATTCTAAATAATTTATTTATCATAATTTTCTAAATTTTAGTTTTATGTAATACATTAATGCAACAATCAATTAAACTCATTGAAACAACAATACCAATAACATTCAATGAAATTGCTAATCATGAGTACTTAAAAAGAAATAATTGTCAACTTCATCCAAACAGTACAGAATCATGGAAACTATTTTGTTATTTATATTATTTATTAACATCAATAAAGCAAAATAAAAATTCTATTAATGACGATAGTGAAAAAAATGATTTAATAAACATTAAACATTTATTAATATATGTAAAGAATATGCAAATTGCAGCTATATATGGTCTATTACCAAATATATGTGATGAAATTAGAAATTATGAACGTTTTAAAATTTTTGCTAATTTTACAGTCAAACAATTCACATGGAAAAATAATGTGCAGAATGTGTCTTCAGAAAATTTAAATGCTAGTATTCGAATATTTTCAGATATTTTTCAAATTAAAGAAATTGCACATCATAAATCTATTAATTCAATAGTATTAATTTATATGACAGCAATTTATACATTAATTCATCATAATAAATCGTCTACTGAATGTTTACACAATTCTAAAGAATTACTAGAAAAAATCACCAAATGTGATGTAATAAATAAAGAAATGTATTTTAAAAATTTATTAATCATTAAAAGTATACGAACATTACCAATAGAAATTTTAAAATTTATACATAATGATTTAATGTATCAACTAACACAACTGAATGGATTTGATTATTTATGTCGTAATTTAGTTACACATGATGAACATTCTAGTGAACATCCAATTTGGATACGATCACAATGTATATATAATATTATTGGTCATAAAGGACATCGGAAATCATTTTATCCAAATATAATTAATGAAATTCATATGTTTCTATTAAAGTGTTTAAATAATAGACCATCTGATGATGATTTATATATACCGATTTGTATTGAAAGTCTTAATAAATTACATAATTTAAATTATGAAATAATTGGTGATAAAATTTTGAATATTTATCTTAAACCATTTGAACAATTATCTAATCCATTAGATTTATTAACGGGTTCAATAATATTTGACTATAAACAATTCACTGATTTAATTTATATAAATTATTTAGCATTTTGTAAAGTATATACAATTTTATTGGAATCAAAATTATTGATACAGTATTTACCAATATTATTACATTTACATACTCTATTATGTGATGGAAATTATCATAAAATTCAAATAACATCATTAATAATAAAGTGTTTAAATAGTAGAGACACAAATGAATTAAATAAAATTATTGAATGCATTTTATATGAACAATATCCTGAAAATATGAAACAAATACATAATCGTGTCATTTTAAAATCAAATGAAATATTAAAAACATTTACTGTGCAAATTAGTCCTGTAAACATTGAACCATCATCAGCATATAATCCATCGTATACATTAGTAGCAATATTAAAAATATCAGAAAATAATATTTTAATATATAATTGTTTTTTACATTTATTATCTATGTTGGAAAATGAATGTTTTAATTGTCATAAATCATTACATTGTGATTTACTAGACGATGTTGACGAATTGGCAATGATAATTGAAAAGGTGAATAATATACATTTTGATATGTTTTTATAATATACAAATTTTTATTACATTTATTTATAAATTCAATTTACAGACTTTTAAAAAACAAATTGCAATTATTTGTGCATTAAACGAAATTATCAACTATAAACAATTTCATTATCTTTTCAATGAGAATCCACTAGTGATTTGTAATATATTTAAAAATATTTTAACAAAAAAATTACAATATTTAAAAACTCAAACCAATAATGTGAATAATGTTATGAATGATGATCAATTATTAAAAATTATTTTATCAATAATTCAAGAATTTGCTGAAAAATTACAATCAAAGGAAAATTTTAATGATTTACTGGTGATATTAAAAGATTTTAATACACTAATAATGGATAATGCATTACAAAAACAAATAAATCTTATTATTGAAACATTAAATAATGATTTACAAGATTGCAAACATAATAATGCAAACGAAATTTTAACACCTTTAACACCATATCAAATTGCAAAATCACTTTGTGAAGAAAATGAACCATATATGAAAACAAATGGGATAATGAAATTTATAAAATTAATAACTGAAATGGATGAAGAAATATTAGCGAAAAAACACTTTGTTTTAGCAATTGCTTTAGATGCACTAAAAGAAGAAGATAGTTATGTATTTTTAAATTCAATAAAATTATTGGTAACTTTAGTGGATATCTTAGAAATTGAAGTGTTTGATGCTTTGGTTGCCGAATATCAAAATGAAAATAATGATTTAGATTTTCGACTTAAAATTGGTGAAGTTATTGTTAAAGTTACAGAACATTTGGGTTATTTTATTATTGTTGTTGTTAATATCGATTGAAGAATTTTTTTTAAAAAAAATATTTAATTATTACAGGTGCACTTTGTTATAAATATAAAGATACATTAATAAATTGTTTTCTCACTGGATGCTCTAACGTTAAAGATGAATATCGTACATCAAGTTTATCTAATCTTGGAACAATATGTTATTTATTGTCTTATCAAGTACATCATTTTTTTCACGAGGTAAGTCCTAAGTTAATTTGAATTTTATATATTTATCTTCATTATATTATTTTAATAACATAAATATTATTTCATTTTAATATACATATATTGTCGTTGAATTATCGACAATTTAAACTGATCAGTCATTATATTTGCTTGTGTATTCTATTATCATTGCTT